>OX155973.1:16713332-16714422 GCA_944548615.1 Micropterix aruncella
TCCCTTGATCGGATTCGGGAATGCTTTAGGTGTTAACGAGAATGATGAATGCCTCTCACTTGCGGAAAGAGGAGTAGGTTTAAGTTGGGCCCATTTTTCAACTAGTAAACGCTCACCCTTCATCCAATTATCTCAAAAATTAAGCTACAATCCTTCTTTATACGTAAACTCACTCAATTTCCTATTATTTCAGGGGAAATAACAAGACAAGACGAGCTACTTGACAGATGGAAGAATTTAAAATTTCGAATTTCGTTTTTTTATTTTCTAAAGGTGCGATATAAAGAAGCTGCGATCAATATTCAGCTGAAAACTTAAAACTAAAAGCGTGACATGCCCTCATATCAATGAAAGGAAGCAGTCAGCTCTTTCCTATTAGTTGGAAAGATTACCTTTAACCTAAATGGATTATTTACAATGAACGAAACATAAAATATGTAAAAATTCAATATTTTGAAATATTTGATAGTTTTGTGTATATATTCTTTTTAGAATTGATCAATAAGATGATTATAAAGTAAATAATTATAAAAGCCACTTACATCGCGACGAAGGATTCCCTTGATTCTTGATTCATCATTCTCGTTAACACCTAAAGCATTCCCGAATCCGATCAAGGGAATCCTTCGTCGCGATGTAAGTGGCTTTTATAATTATTTACTTTATAATCATCTTATATATATATATATATATAGACTTTTTTATTGAAAATTTTGTATTTTTATACACTTTAGGGTTTTTGGTTAGTAAAAGGGATAGAGTTGAGTACCTTAGCCGAACGTTTCGGAGCCCGTGGCTCCTTCCTCAGCGGCGAGAAGAATAGTATTCTTCTCGCCGCTGAGGAAGGAGCCACGGGCTCCGAAACGTTCGGCTAAGGTACTCAACTCTATCCCTTTTACTAACCAAAAACCCTAAAGTGTATATATATATATATATATATATATATATATATATATATATATATATATATATATATATATATATATATATATATATATATATATATATATATATATATATATATATATATATATATATATATATATATATATATATATATATATATATATATATATATATATATATATAT
>OX155973.1:16714622-16792122 GCA_944548615.1 Micropterix aruncella
AGTTTTGAATTTGTATTGTGGTTTTCAAGCAAAGACTTTGTATTTGAATTCTGGGTTCCTCAGTACTGATGCTGCAGTGGTATGGCCTGAGTATGGATATGGTCTAATATGATTTCTAATATGATTGCTCAATGCGCCCCACAGCTGCCCGTGGTATGGCGATTATCTTTTAGTGGATTCAATCCCACTAAGACACATTTCCGCAAGTGGCTTTTTCAAATTGGCCTAACCGTCGAATCTGGACTAAAGATGGGATGTATGGTGTAGTTCACTGTTGCGTTGCTTTAGTAAATTCCTAGATGTACATTAATTCTAATTAAAATAACTTTTTCTTTACCCAGGAAGTAGGGACATACTTATTTAAGGTCAACACAATGTTGACTTGTAATTGACCTTGTCCTGTTTTAAAGCAATAAGAGCAATACCTAACTTAAATATGACGAGTTTATGTATGTAATGAAAGACAATAGTATAAGAGTATATCGAATATATTATTTGATAGCACTTGCTTGATCTGGATCAACAATGAGCGAATGTGATAAATTTGACCGTTACGGATCAACTTACCCTCGAGAAATAAGTAAAAAATAATAGCGAGTATAAGTATCTAGCTTCGAATACATGAAAGCGAAAAAGCATATCTTACACTTATATTCGACAAAGACGAATATATCTCTCTCAGTTCATCGCTGACAAGCAAAAGAAGGTGGATCAACAAAGGTTCTGCAATATCACTGGATGCGGTTTTTACGGTAAAGTATGATTATATATATATATATATATATATATATATATATATATATATATATATATATATATATATATATATATATATATATATATATATATATATATATATATATATATATATATATATATATATATATATATATATATATATATATATATATATATATATATATATATATATATATATATATATATATATATATATATATATATATATATATATATATATATATACATATATATATATATATATATATATTATATATATATATATATATATATATATATATATATATATATAATATATATATATATATATATATATATATATATATATATATATATATATATATTTATATATTATATATATATATATATATATATATATATATATATATATATATATATATATATATATATATATATATATATATATATATATATATATATATATATATATATATATATATATATATATATATATATATATATATATATATATATATATATATATATATATATATATATATATATATATATTTCATGTTTTGAAATAAAATAATATTGACAATTTTAATGACATTTTCTTACGAATTCTTATTAGGTAATTGAGATATTTCTGTTACATTAAGTATGATTTTGTTTATTTATATAAATATAATATAATAGATTTCTTAAGATAATTAAAATAAATTGTCTACCTTGGAACAGGCGGCAGCCTAGTTAGGTTAAGACTTTTGTATATTGAATGTACTCATAATTTGAAATCAATAATAATTTGAAATTTGAAATTTGAAATATTCTTCGCGGCTGCTCTCACACCGCAAACGGTCGGCTGTCTGCCAGCGGACTGCGACCAAACTCCTACTGGAAGGCATTTAGTAGTGGTTTTAAAAACGTCATTTTCGAGCGCGAAAGGCCCATCTAGAGGATCATATATCGATGGCTTCGCTGCCGATTTTATGTACTTTGAGGCCAATTTCTGATAGTGAGTAACAAATTTGACACGCAACTTTTATAATAACCTTCACTTTGGTGACTAGGGCAATACTGCCTTGCGTGCCCGCTCTGAAATTAATTAAAACTATTTGTAAACTCTGATATATTTCTATTTAGTCCAAGCATATGAGATCTAAGCGTGACGTTTCCAGAAAAAAAATCCGGAAGTATTTTTGTGAATGGTTTTTTTATTTTTTTTTATTTATTTATTTATTTTTAGGAAAACCAACAGCTAATTATAATTTAACAAAAAGATGGAGTAGGATAACAGAGAGCCAATTAAAGGTTTTCACGTTTAAGTAACGTTGTAGAAACATATGTGACCTTCCAATTAAAGCTATCGATTAAAAATACATCAAAAATTATTCAACATTTAATGCTAAAGAATTCACTGTTCAGCCGCTGCCTAGCTGAGTTAATACTCGTACAGAATAGATCAAAGTCAAAGCGTTTAATCAAGTCATTGAAATTGTCATTTGTTCGCCACAGAAATGCATTTTGCCTATAGTTGGTACCAGCATGAGGAACATGAAGAGCAGGGTTAAATCTCTTGAGTTTGGAAGGAACACGGAAATTAAATTTATTTAGTAAGTCGGGACAGATGATATTATTGGAGGTGATTTTTAGCAAAAAGGTTAAGTCCGCGGTTTCACGACGCTTAATCAAGGGAAGTAATCAAGGATATAAAATTTCTTGCATAAATTGAAATAGTTAGATGAGCTGTATGGGATTTTCAGACGGAAGCAGAGATATTTCACGAACATCATTTAAATGCCCTCGATTCTATTTATATATTTATTTATTTCCATCTCAGGTATGGAACCCTTATTTAAAAACAAGGGTTCCATACCTGAGATGCTTATGACTAAGTGCAGTAAAGGATCTTGAAAGTTTTAGCACGGTGAAAGCAAGCTGCACTCCTCATGACAAAACCTAAGGCTTTAGAAGCTTTAGAAACAATAGATTGAACGTGATTATCGAACAGTTGTAGAGAATCATGCATGACACCGAGATCTTTAACCACGCTGCATCCCTGCAAGGTCTTATATCTATGTTTAGATGCTGAATCCAAATTTTAACTTGCGACCTCACCAGAGCGAGCTAACTTTAGGAATCGCGAAAAACCGCAAAAAACTTGCATTACATTTAGTTTTTTGCTTATGATTCACGAATAAAGCATTTTTTGATAACGACTATTCAGTACAAAATTAGAGTAGACAAAATTTGCTATAATTCATACTTCCAGACTTAATTCCTCCGGCGTACCAAACCGCTGCTAAATCGCGCTCAAAAATGTTCATTTTATGCCTTAATGTCCATAGCGCGGCTCTACCGCACGTTCAAAATGCCATTTTCTACGTTTTTCTCTAAGTGACAAAAACCATTTTTGAGCGCTCTTTAGCGGCGATTTGGTACATCGGAGGAATTAAGTCACTAGATATGAATTGTAGGAAATTTTATCTATTCTAAGTTTGTTTTAAATAGTCGTAACTAAAAAATGCTCTATTCGTGAATTATAAGCGAAAAACAAAATAAAATGCAAAATGTTTGCGGTTTTTCGCGATTCCTGAAATTAGCTCACCTCTGGCGAGGTCGCACAGTCGGATTTAGCATCCAAACATACATATAAAACCGTTGAGAAAAATACTTCCGGATTTTTTTCCTGAGAAAACCCCCATAAGCTTGGACTAATTGGGCTTTTGAGGCGTTGTTTCTTCGCCATTTCTAAAATAACTATTATGAAATATTTTTTTTTGGTTATTGGTTTAGAGGAGGTCCACTTAGTACTAATTGTAATACCTATTTACTTTTAGTCCGCCTAGTTCCATGTACATGGCTATGGCCGCCATGGTCGGTGCGCTAACTGCTGGGAAGCCAATACCACCGATCGGTGGTTTATCTGTTGTGACGATTCGCGGGCTGCTGATCTCCGTATTTATGCAATTATGCCATTATATGCGGCAAAAGTCGCCTTCATTGAATACTGCCCCGTTATATATTAGTACGAGTGGTATTACCCGGCGTTGCCCGTGTTATATCTGTTCTCAAATACCAATGTATAGCAATTTTCATGGCGATCGGTTGAGCAGTATAGAAGTTGGTGTGCTGCAGCGCCGTCTAGTTGAAAGTTGCAACAAAGCGGATATATATAAAAACCTTAACCATGAAAAAATACATATATATGCCAACTTTCATGGTGATCGGTCAAACGGTTTCGGAGTCTATTAAACTCGGACAGACGGGCATACAGATATACCAACATCCATTTTTATATTATATCATTTTGGCCTGTTTTTAAAATTTAAACTTTGAATGCCTATATCTCGCTTATTTATAGCGACCGACACAATTTTCTTCCAGATTTAGCATTAAAATGAAAAAAATTGGAGAGAGGTTCCTATACTGCAGTTTTTCCACTTTTATAACTATGTGATAATACTTACATGTATATATTTTAATTAAAGAGTTTTGAACAATGAAGCACAAATAATTAAAAAGCAGGAATAATTTCACTGTATTACCTTCACAATATTTTGAATTTAGAATAACGCTTGGCCGACTATGACGTTTGTAGGTTTAACATAGCAGCGCCATCTATGGATTACTCAATAGATAACGCCATCTGTTAAAATCGTTTGGAACTAACAGATAATTGCGAATGTCAAATAATAGACATTGCAATAAAATAATATCGCGACTATAAATTAAGACGTAAGCTATCCTATCTTTCAAGTTGGGTCAAACTGCACATTGTGTGCAAATTTGATTCAAATCGGTTAAGTAGTTTAGGAGTCCATCGCGGACAAACAACGTGACACGTAATTTATATATTAAGATATATCCTTCTAGCCGTGTTCGGCCATAGCGACTGCATTTTAGATTCTAGTGACTTCTTTAGTCTTCTCAGAGTCCATTGTTCGGAAGCAGTCAAGTGCGCAGGCTATATTATAGTGCACAGGTGGGCGCGCGACCACGGGTGCACTCTCTCCTCCTCCCTCTTCTGAACCCGATGGAACGGAGACCGTTACGACCAGAGAAAAGTTTGGATGCAGATAAAATAAAATTAATTAATTAATCGCCAACACAGCAATGGCTGTCATTGTTAAATTTGTACTCAATATTGCAGAGCTATTTTTTTCGGATTAAGTTCGTTTTTTCACACTGTCATTTATGAAATTGGTAGTTATGGCTTGTGGCGATGTTTAAGGTTTTTCTGGAGCTATTGTAGAGATGACCGGTGACTTATTGGTAGTTGTTGTAGTAGGCTTTCAACATAATCGCCGTTACCAGTATTGGAAAGAGCCCTTGCGGAAGTGCCAAGGGACCTGGCATATACACTGCCGTGAAGAGTCATGCGAAATAAATGGCGTTTTAGGAGTTATGTCTACCGCCGGAAAATTATCCAAAAACTGACTGGGATTTGCCAAAAGGGAAACTATCACAATTTTGTATAATGTCGGAACAAGAGACTGTATGCTATATTCAACACAGCTCCATGAGCAACAACACGAGATCATCAGAAAACCAGGATAAATCCAATAATGCATCTTCTACATCACCGCCTACTACAACATATATTAGTATACATGCACTAACATCCCTTACGAAGAAAATTTCGAGGGTTAAAAACATGCCGTCGTGAGTTTCATTCCCAAGGCTGGCTATCTAAGGGTTAATAGCTTTTCTACAACAGTAAGACCGCAGGTGCCTCAAGGGCACTAGCGGGCCCATGTACCGTATCGCGGAGATCCCCGAGGATAACTCACTCGCCCTTAAATTAACTCTTAAACCCTTTTATTTTAACTCAAACTCAAATGAAATTAAAAAATATATTTATAATAAAAAAAAACGAACAAAGTTAGATTTGTTTTTTGACGCTCATTAATGTAATTGCGTGTTAAATCCAAAAGGCGACAGTTCGCGCTAAATATAAAAAAGGGTTATGTAACCCCCAGACTTTCACGGCAAGTAGACTGATTTCATCTGAATATTAATTTTATTAATAAAATCAATGAGCGGTCTCTCTCGGCCGGCGGACGAATCCGGTTGGGTTCTATTAATACGCCTCAGGTGGCGCGGTTCGTTTCTCAGCTAATGGTGGGTTTGGGCCAATCGCCAACAGATGGCATGTTTTCAAATATCTGGCGAAATTTAAATAATATTAGTGTAGCTTGTATATGAGATATTCCAAATAAAAAATTACAATGTGATTTTGGCTCAACAGGGCACCTGCATACCGATTTCAAGTCTCTAAGTTCAATATTTCGAGACTGAAGTATGACTAGCGCGCCCTCTGGTGGAATTATTTCAACCACAATATTTTCAACTTTTGCCATAACAAAATAATGCCTGCATGTCAAATTTCAGCTCAATCGGATTAGGAAAGTGCGTTCACAATACTTTCCTCTGTCGGGAATGTAGAATGAGGTGTTTCCATTTTATTATAACCGGCCCACCAACCGACATGAGGTAAAGCATTGTGAACGTGCATCTTTTTTCTTGAGATGAAGACGGATGTATACATTTTGACCCCCCCACCCTTTCCCCCGAAACGATTAAAACAATAGACAATATCCAGACTGAAATATCTCTGTGTGAATGTACGTGTGTGTGTGTATGCCTCCACGTTAGCCTCCAAACGTTCATCCGATTGTTCATGATTGGCATGCAGGTATCATTTGGTCATGGCAAGAGTTGAAAAGGTTGTGGTTGAAATCGGTTCACCAGAGGGCGCGCTAGCCGTACTTCAGTCTCTAAATATAGGACGTAGAGAATTAAAAGTCAATACACAGTTGTCTTATTGATATTATTGATTCAATACACAAACGACACCAATAATATGTAAATTCCGTCATACATTAATTAAATAGTATGGCTCTTAAAAGCCGCGTTCCTTGCGATGCGTGGCTCGTTTGAAATTTTAATTTGAAGGCTAACGGCGACCCGCGTTTGCAATTTAATTTCTAAATTGAAGAAGACGGCGTCCAGTCGACATTCAAATTTTCATTGCGTTGCTTCGCATCGATTTTATTTATGGAATGAATATTCAGATTAAATAAGAGCCTATCTAGTTGCCGGGAAATTCTTGGAGTGACACAACCGTTTCTTTTCTTTCCTGGCCCACCAACCGACGATAAGGGGAAAGTATTGTCGACGCGCTATACATTTTTGGGGGATGAAGACAGAAATGTCCATTTTGAGCCCCCCTGAGATGATAAGGATTATTTTCAGATGGAAGTCTGTCTGTGGGTCTGAGTGTCTGTATCTGTGTAATCCTCCACGACAGCGCCTAAACACCTAATCCGGTTGATCTGAATTTCGGCATGCCGGCATCATTTGGTCATGTCAAGAGTTGATTTCATTCCAAACCTTTTCAAAGGTTGTGAATGAAATCTCGAAATATTTGATTTGAAAACTTGAAATTTGGTACACAGATGCCTTGTTGGAACTAATTACATTGTGAAATTTTGGTGAAATATCTCATATACAAATTGATCATATTTACTCATCATACTCATCATATTTAAATTCCACCTTATAATTTAATCAAATATTAACGCCATCGGTTGGATCTTAGCCCAACCCCGTCCTTAGCTGGGAAACGAACCGCACCGCCCGATGCGGTTGCAACGGAGCCTAGCCGGGTTCTTCCTCCGGCTGAGGGAGGGCACTCATGGCAAGAGTTGAAAAGATTATTCTTTATGCTATCACACAGTATTACAGTAATAATATTTTCTTAAATGTATGCGGATTCACAACAAATAAAACCGGTTACGGATTTCAATAAAATTACATACCTTACGTTTTAAAAAAAAACTACTTAATAAAACTAATGTACCTTCAATTTTAGAACTACATCAGAGTCTAGTATTCAGGGTGTTTGTGGGTGTGTATTGAGCATGTAAGTGTAGAGTGTGAGCGTGTATGATATTAGTAGTAATGGCGTATACCTATAACATATAATAATAATCAATAAAAATAGTTAAAAACGAATAGTCAGCTTATTGTATCGGTTAGGGTTTGATTTACGGAGTATTTGGATTATGGAATTATTAAAAAATATGGTTTAAATCGATCCACCAGAGTGCTTCATATGGACTTGTAGCGAATTCGTTCTATTATTACTATTAAATGACGATTGATTACCGTCACTGCTGTTACCCCTTAAATAACTAACTTGTTAAATACCTGGAGTTATAATTTCACTCTCTGAGCCACGAAACACTAAAATCAAGCGCACTTTTGACGTAGCTTCGATCATGCCAATGGATATCCTTTCTTAACTATATCGTTTGGTAGATAACTTAAATGATAAAATTGCTCATAATGACCTCAAAGACAACGACAAAGTAACTCAGCCAAACTGAAGTTTGAGTTGAAAATAACAATTGACGGCAGAGAACATTCAGAGTTGTTGCTAGTGCTATGCTAGTCAGCATTAGGTGTAGCTAAGTAGTGGTTTTAGAAAAGTTATTTTTTCTTAGGTCATTTGCTATTATTGACTAGTTAAAAATAATAGAAAGTGGCTCTATTATCATAGGCGTCAAATAGCAAATGAGAAGTCGGCGAACAAAACGATCTAAATCGGTTTCAGACGCAATATGTTTTTTTTTATTTATAAATCGGTACGCCTTGGGCCGTTTTATCGATTGGTAAAAAAAAATACTACTAAAACGACCAAGAAACCTTTAAAAAAATAAGGTAGAAATCACCAATTTCTTTCAAAACGATCTATCGCTATTTGAAAATGGTTGATTATTTAGAATTAAAATAAATTTCTTTCAAAATGATCTAAATCTCATAATAAATCATAGCCCGTAAAAATGTTTTCTTTCAAAACGGTCTAAATATATATTTTTTGGCACCTTATCTTGTTTTTGTTGTGGATCCCTAATTTACATATGGCAACATTCACATTTGAGCATAGCTTCGGTAAAGTGAGTTACTGTGCAAATTGGTTTGGTGTAAATGGTGAAAAAAATGTCATCTAGTAGGTACCTACCTACGGTTGCGGCACTCAACGCCGGTTCTAAGAAGACATATTCAGATATTTCTTAAATAATATTCATTAGTTGGAGATTTTTTACATATTCACATTAATTAAGGATTTAATAGATTATGATTAACGATGTAGAAATATAAAAATAAAAAAATGTTAAAATGTTATAATTTCCTGTTTTTATAACACCAGTAGCAATCAAAACGGTATATTTTCTTAATACAGTTGCGATAAAAACGATCAAAACGATCTAAATATTCCGATTTCAATCAAAACGGTCTAAACAATTTTTTTTTTTTATTACTATGTCCCATTTTTGCAATGAAAAATTATTTGCGAATGCTAAATCTTATACAAATCAGCCAAGGTATCAACTAAAAAAAATATATATACAAATAAACGAATGGAAGTGTGCTATTTAGTTTTTTGCCTCTCTTTAAAAATTGAGTTCAACGCTTTTAGATCGTTTTGTTCGCCGACTCCTCAAATGTAATATGTTTTTGGACATCGCTATTATTGCAGTGCTTCATATGGATTTGTAGCTAATTTGTCTTATTATTACTGTTCAATAACGATGTGGCACAGTCCCCAAATATGATATGATAACAAATATTAAAACATATACTTCGTACCTGGCAACACCATCAGCTGTCAAAATCTTGTGAGTCTTGTTAGGTTGACAGAAAGTCGAGCGTGTTTCGACAGTATTAAACAGAATATAACAATGAATCAAAGTGTTGTCGGCCATTCCAGCAACGTCGGAGTGAAAAGAGAAGATAATGGTTTAGATGAGAATATTCCTCTGACAGATTTTAATGCAGATTCTGAGGAGAAAGGAAATGTTGTTGAATTTTACGAAGAAGAGACGCGCATTATTAAATCAGAGCCAAAAAGCAGCGAAGAGACATTTTTACCCAGTGGAAGTGCAAATGCCGCAATGAAAACGATGGCAATTGATTCCGATGAAACGACTTTCCTTGAAATTGATCGAGGCAATATAGTAGAATTTTACGAAGTTGAGACTTGCATCATTAAACCGGAACCAAATAGTGGCCAAAGTAGCGATGAGGTGCGGAATTTAAAGAGTGAACGTCCTGAGGGGAAAAAATGTTTTCCGTGTCCGGAATGTGACAAAGCGTTTTCTTTAAAGCATCATTTAACTCGACATATTAGTAGTATCCACGTGAAATTAAATAAGTATGCTTGTCAGGAATGCAGCCACGCCTTTTCAGGACAAGCTCTTCTAAACAGGCACGTAGACGCCGTACATCTAAAATTGAAGAAATATATTTGTCAGGAATGCAGTCATGCATTTTCAGAAAAAGGAAATCTAAGGAAGCATATATATGCGGTACATCTAAAATTGAAGAAATATGTCTGTCAGAAATGCAGCCACGCCTTTGCACTACAGACGGATCTGAAGCAGCACGTAGACTCAGTACATTTAAAATTAAGGAAATACTTTTGTCATCACTGCAGTCAAGCGTTTTCAACACATGGAAGTATCAAGAACCATATAGATGCCGTACATCTAAGATTAAAGAAATATGTCTGTCAGAAATGCAGCCACTCGTTCTTGCGACAACCTGATCTAAAGCGGCACGTAGACGTGGTACATCTAAAATTGAAAAAATACTTTTGTCACGACTGCGATCAAGCCTTTTCAACTCGAGGAAATCTAAAACAGCATGTTGGCGCAGTACATCTAAAATCGAAGAAATGCATTTGTCACGACTGCAGTCAAGTCTTTGCAAATAATAGAAATCTAAAGAATCATGTAGACCGGGTGCATCTAAAATTGAAAAATTTCTGTTGTGCGGAGTGCGGCTATCCATTTTCACATAAAGGAAGTCTAAAAAGACATATTGAAACAGTTCATATCAACTTGTAGAATTCGTACTCTACAAAGTATCATCGTGCCTAGAAGCGAGCGAAAGGGAGATCTAAAGAGGTATTTAGATACGATATATGTAAATTTTCTCCTTTCCTTGAATGTAGAGGATATGATTGTATCTTTCTTTACACGGAAGGAATGTCCTAAATATATACATTTCATTGATAACTAAATAAATTTTGTTTTCGCATACATTTAAAATCCGTTTATTAAAATATTTCAAGGTAGTCTAATAGTAGAACCACTAAATATATTAACATGTAAGTTTGAATTGTACGTACCGGTAAATTACACAGCGATGAGATCTCATCTATTGTTTAATGTGCCGTACCATCGTACAAATATTTTTGTAGACAATATTTTTGTAGTGGGGAGGGTTATAGCTCTTCTTAATTCCTTACCCACAGAAATAGACATCTTTCTATGGCAGCTAAAAAGGCATGTTATCTCTTGTTTATCATAATCTGTCTTTTACTTAGTTTTATATTTTTACGTTTATTTTCTTGTTCAATGTTAGCATTAATTTAGTTATGTAAGTCATTTATTATGGATTTACACTCTAGATTTAATATTCAAGGGCGAATTGGATTCGTCTGTAATGCTCTTGAATAATATTTGAAACTAATAAATAAATAAATAAATAAATCCTCAAAATAGGACTAAAAATACACGACTGCCGTTACAAATAGTGAACTACTCTATTTGTAATTATTGTTATTTATGGTTTTTCGTTAAACATTTGTGCTTTATGTATTTATCTATATATCATAATATATGTTCAGAATATACTCAATCAGATCTTTCATTTGACGTGAAACACGATATATTTATGTTAATTTATAGACATTTAGAGATTTGGACATTTAGACAACTATTTACTTGATATTTTGACAGTTATGGATCCTATAACACTCGGGATGACATAACGGTTCTAACAATAACCGAAGGGCGATTCCTAAGGGAAACTGGCAAGCAGGCCAGAGTCCTACACGGGCTCGCACGTCTGCGTGGAGGCTGCCGGATGGGTGTTGTTGACTCGTGAGTTTGGTCGATCCTAATACATGGGTCTTAGTGGCCTAACTGCAACCGGCCCCATTAGCTCCCAGATTCCATGAACAAGTCATAAGGCCATTATAAATAGGATAAAACGAATTTACCGCCTGAAGTTTGCAGCCGTTGTAACGGTCTACACTGAACAATAGCGATTGCAACGTCACCGAAACGTCAGGTGCTACAAACTTCACGCATTAAATTCTTTTTATCCAATTTAAAATGTTAAACAACCGCGAGGATCCTCGATTTCATATCACTGAAGCCAATTTATGTAAGACTTTTTAATGACCAATAAATACATGTTGCTCAGAAAAGGAATTCCTTACAACAGACAAACAAGTAAATATATTATATTAAAAGGAATAAAAAGCAGGACTGCTGTTTAAAAAGTTGAACAACTGTAGGTATTAATGACAGCTGTTGCCCGCGGCTTCGCTTCGCGTAAAGTTTCAAATCGATTTGTTAATTTAAGTAGGGTGGCGTTTATTGGTTTTTTTAGAAGCTATTATTCAAGCCTCTAACTGCAATATTTCAGCATTGAATTATGACTAGCGCGTTCTATGGAGGATCGATTTCAACTAAAACCTGTTGTGATGACCGAATGATGCCTGCATGCCAAATTTCAGCTCAATCGGATGAAACGTTTATTTGCTATCGTGGAGTAATACACACGCACACAGACTCACAGACAGACTTCAGTCTAGAAATAGTCCTAATCGTCTCAGAGGGTGTCAAAGTGGATATTTTATGTTTTCAGCTCGTTTTTTTAGCGCGTTCACAATACTTTCCTTAGTGCCGATAAGTAAACATGCATATTTTGGCTTTCGCAGGAGGCACGTGCGAGCGAGACGCCCTCTTTTAAGCCATGTGAAACACTGGAAAACGTCCAAAGTCTATGTGCTTTCATAGATATGTTCCGTAGGCTTCAATGATGATCGAAATAGCTTCCGCATTTTTCATCGACATCAACTTAAATGATGCTTTGGAATTACGGAATGGAATGGAATTACAAAATGGAATTGTAGAATGGAATCCGCTTTTGGAATTATATAAAAGGGATCCAAAGCATGTTGAAATAGCGTGTTATAATAAACTACCGACCAAAATTAATCAAAATAAAATATAGCCTCGATCATGGAGATTTCCAATAATGAAAGATTTTTTAAATCGGATTAGTAGTTTCAGAGATTACCCGGTACATACAAACTTACGAACATTACTTCTTTATAATATTAGTATAGATTATATTATTTTATACCCTTTACTGTAACGGCTCACCTTAAGTCCACAGACAATTATCTTACAGACGGACAGCTTTTGTAACATCGCGTGGCAGTACTCAGGCGGTCACCCATCCAAGTACTACCCACGCCCGACGCTGCTTCACTACGGCGATCTGACGGAACCGTCTTAGTCCGTACTTTAAGTCCGTACTTTACATTTATTTTATCTTCTCTCCGATAATCCATTTTATTTTGTATTTGTAGGACCATATTATTTTCTATTTCATGACCACTTCATTTTTAGTTCTCACGTTAATGTTCTAAAGTAAGTTAGTAAGTATTTTAATATTTTTTACTATATCATGTCAAATAATTACCAAATTGACTTTGTGGTTTTAAGTATCTAATACGATTACTATAAATCTTGTGAGACGGTAGTAGTAGTAGTAGTAGTAAACGGAGTGGGGGGGCTAATTTCTTGCCCTTGATGTCACCTGGATCTAAGACCTTTTGTAACTACCCACTTTGTGGTTGGGTCAGCGGTTTGCTAGTAGCCCGGTACTGCTTACCAGTCCATACAGATCACTGACCTTCGGGTAGATCGCTGGGTTCCAGGAAGGCTCGTCCCAGTAAACTGTGTTATTTTGCGGCGAGGCCTGGGCAGCGATCAATGATGTGTATGCTGTCTTCAGGCTCTTCGCCATAAATTCGGCAGTCCTTGCTCTCGGTCAAGCAAACGTGGAATAGATGTGCTCTAAGGGACGTGTGTCCGATGAGGAGACCGAGAATGGTTCTAAGGTTCTTCTTGCTTATGTCAAATAGGGCCTTGGTTTTCTTAGGAACTGGTTGCTCCGTCATGGCTTTTGCTTGGCAGCATCCTTGGCTCTGTTTCCAGAATGCCCGATGCATGCGGCTCCTGCTCCAAGCAGTCCGTGAAGATTTTCTCACCTATAGCGAAGGGTACCCTAACACCTGGCTCCACCGGGCATTCCAGTGTGCCCAGTTTTGCCAGTTTGTCGGCCTCTTCGTTGCCGGGTATGCCTTGATAGCGCTGTGTCCATATTAAGGTGATTTTGTTAGCTTTCCCAATTTTTTAGCTCTTGCATACAGTCCCAGACTACAGAAGATTATGTAGTGGCATCATTTAAGTTGATGTCGGGTAGTGACATCAACTTAAATGATGCTTTGGAATTACGGAATGGAATGGAATTACAAAATGGAATTGTAGAATGGAATCCGCTTTTGGAATTATATAAAAGGGATCCAAAGCATGTTGAAATAGCGTGTTATAATAAACTACCGACCAAAATTAATCAAAATAAAATATAGCCTTAAGCACTTATCGATCATGGAGATTTCCAATAATGAAAGATTTTTTAAATCGGATTAGTAGTTTCAGAGATTACCCGGTACATACAAACTTACGAACATTACTTCTTTATAATATTAGTATAGATTATATTATTTTATACCCTTTACTGTAACGGCTCACCTTAAGTCTAAAGACAATTATCTTACAGACGGACAGCTTTTGTAACATCGCGTGGCAGTACTCAGGCGGTCACCCATCCAAGTACTACCCACGCCCGCGGCGATCTGACGGAACCGTCTTAGTCCGTACTTTAAGTCCGTACTTTACATTTATTTTATCTTCTCTCCGATAATCCATTTTATTTTGTATTTGTAGGACCATATTATTTTCTATTTCATGACCACTTCATTTTTAGTTCTCACGTTAATGTTCTAAAGTAAGTTAGTAAGTATTTTAATATTTTTTACTATATCATGTCAAATAATTACCAAATTGACTTTGTGGTTTTAAGTATCTAATACGATTACTATAAATCTTGTGAGACGGTAGTAGTAGTAGTAGTAGTAAACGGAGTGGGGGGGCTAATTTCTTGCCCTTGATGTCACCTGGATCTATAAGACCTTTTGTAACTACCCACTTTGTGGTTAGGTCAGCGGTTTGCTAGTAGCCCGGTACTGCTTACCAGTCCATACAGATCACTGACCTTCGGGTAGATCGCTGGGTTCGAGGAAGGCTCGTCCCAGTAAACTGTGTTATTTTGCGGCGAGGCCTGGGCAGCGATCAATGATGTGTATGCTGTCTTCAGGCTCTTCGCCATAAATTCGGCAGTCCTTGCTCTCGGTCAAGCAAACGTGGAATAGATGTGCTCTAAGGGACGTGTGTCCGATGAGGAGACCGAGAATGGTTCTAAGGTTCTTCTTGCTTATGTCAAATAGGGCCTTGGTTTTCTTAGGAACTGGTTGCTCCGTCATGGCTTTTGCTTGGCAACATCCTTGGCTCTGTTTCCAGAATGCCCGATGCATGCGGCTCCTGCTCCAAGCAGTCCGTGAAGATTTTCTCACCTATAGCGAAGGGTACCCTAACACCTGGCTCCACCGGGCATTCCAGTGTGCCCAGTTTTGCCAGTTTGTCGGCCTCTTCGTTGCCGGGTATGCCTTGATGGCGCTGTGTCCATATTAAGGTGATTTTGTTAGCTTTCCCAATTTTTTAGCTCTTGCATACAGTCTCAGACTACAGAAGATTATGTAGTGGCTTCTGTGGTGATGCATGTGAGACAGTAAGTCTCTTCAGAAATCTTTAGTATAGATTTTTTAAATATTTTAATTTTAAGCTGAAACATTATCGATTTTGTAATCACTGTTATTTTCCCCTGAAATTTAAAATCTAATTATGTCATATTGTATTCAAAGTACTAATATCTAAGCAACTATGCATACGGTTTGAGACAATAGACTTGATTTGATTTGATTCGATTTCAAATGCGTCAACTTGGTGGCGAAGTATAGGTATGGTACCCTATCAAGATATACATGCCGGGTATGCCTTGATGGCGCTGTATCCATATTATGGTGATTTTATTAGCTTTTCCAATTTTTTAGCTCTTGCATACAGTCCCAGACCACAGAAGATTATGTAGTGGCATGTGAGACAGTTTAAGACTCTTCAGAAATCTTTAGTATAGATTTTTTAAATATTTTAATCAGCTAAAACATTATCGATTTTGTAATCACTGTTATTTCCCCCTGAAATTTAAAATCAAATTATGTTATATTAGGTATTCAAAGTATTTTGTACGAATGTCTAAGCAACTATGCATACGGTTTGAAACAATAGACTTGATTTGATTTGATTCGATTTGAAATGCGTCAACTTGGTGGCGAAGTATAGGTATGGAACCCTATCAAGATATACATAGGTACAACCTAGCCGCAGTCTCATTCGCAAAGTTTAACAGCAGCGAGTCGAAAACTTTGGTCGGCGAATTAAGTCGCTGCTTGTTGCAAGTTCATTCTTCGCGTTGCAACTGACAGCTTCTTATGTTGAATTGAAAGCGTGGTCACGACTCGGGAATACCGAAGCTGCTACTTTTTTATTAATTCGCGAAGTATTGATTTTTCTCTCAGAGGGTTATGCAATCTTTTGCATCGCAGCAATCTCAGAATATTGCTACAGACACGGAATACATGAAAAATAAATTTTAGTAAAATTGACCGCTGCTCGTAATTTAAAGTTAATCTTCGCGTTTACAAGATTTATAAAATTGGTTGTGTCTCACCGAGACTTTCCCGGCAAGTAGCCGAGGACTGTTTTCATTTGAATATTAACTTAATAAATAAAATCGATGAGCGCCCTCTTTCGACTGGCGGTCAAACCCGGTTGGCCGCCGTTGCTGCACCTCAGACTGCGCGGTTAGTTTTTTCAGCTAGCCTCGGGCGGCTCACTGTTATTAATTTATTAAAATATATGGCGGAATTTAAATATTATTATTGCAGCTTCTATATGATTTATTCAAACCAAAATTTCATAATACGATTTTGGTCCAACAAGGCAGTTGCGTGCCAAGACTCTAAGTCCAATATTTCGAGGATGATATATGACTAGTGCTTCTCCTCCTGGTGGACCGATTTTAGCCACAATTTTCAACTCTTGACATGAATAAATAATGCTAGCTTACCAAATTTCAGCTCAATCGGATTAGGCCTTTGGGCGCTATCGTTGAGGAATACACACAAACACATGATCCAACGCCCATTTTTTTTTATTACAGGCTCCCGGCCTATGATCGACCAGTAGCAAAAGTATTGTAAACGCTCTAAAAATTTTTTTCTAGATGAAGACAGAAATATCTATTATGAGCCCCTCTGAGACGATTAAGACCATTTTCAGATTGAAGTCTGCCTGTCTGTGTTTGTCTGTGTGTCCGCCTGTGTGTATGTGAGTGTGTATTCCTCCGGGATATTGCCCAAATGCTTAAACCGATCAAGCTGAAACATGGTATGCAAGCATCATTTGATCATGGCAAGATTTAAGAAAAATGTGGTTGAAATCGGCTTAGAGACTAGATAGTTGGTACCCAACTAAAGCTGTCAACTACAACGGGAAAACCCGTCACCTCAGGAAGTTTTAACGGTACTAGATCGTGAGGTGATCGATACTCCCGTGAGGTGAGCGCAGAAACTTAGAAAGAAAAACAATCCATTGTCTAGTTACGCCACCTGCCCGTCAGAGGCCAACGCCTTAAGGCAAGGCACCGGGAAAGGTACCCAGCGACCTGGTTACAGGATCGAGGTCGCTTGCGTGGTCCTCTTCCTTGTGAAGAGGTGATCGGGTGGCCGAATGGTCAGTTTAGGAGCAGTTGCCATATGGTTAACAATTACCCCCGCTCTATAGGAAATATTGCTGTTTCCAGATTCCCCCGGCTGTTAGTCGAAATGCACAATTAATTAGCTGACGCCGCACGGTGCGCAAACTGTCCAGGGCGCCGGGATGCAATCCCGCCGGGAGAAACCGGTCCACCAGCTCTGAGGCCTGAGACACGGGAGTCTTACTCGGGTAGCCTTCCACTCGAGGAGGCTTCTGAATAGGAGCTGAATCGTCAGCTGAGCCGATCCGAGAACAAAATGGATCTTATGGCCCACGCATCACGAAACCGTTCACCACCGTTCACTATATTTGGTACACAGTAATTTTTGTTAGAATACTACTGAACTGTAAAATTTTGGTTGGAATATCTCGTATAGAAGTTACACTAATAATATTTCAATTCCGTCAAAAAAAAAAATAGTAATACCGCCATCTGTTGGCGCTTGGCCAAAACCAGCCCTTAGCGAAGAACGAACCGCGCTGGTGACAAAATTTTGGGGTGACAAAACCGATTTATTTTTACTATTTGCAATGCATAACAAGCTCCATATTACTATTTCATAGCAAGATCCATTTAATGTAATCTTTAATTCCTCGTAGTGTCTATTCAATTACAAATTATCGTCGACGTTTACACCTAGAAAATTTGATGCATTTGGTCTGGGTGATGACATTTTTGTTGATGTGCAAGCTTATTTGTATTTTTGTATTTTTTATTTGTTGTGTGGGGCTTTTTTAAGGTCTTTAAGCCTTGTAACACTGCGACCATTGCTGCTCTATTGTGTTCGCCACCTACTATAGTTCTGCGCTAAGCCTCGTGTCATTTAAGAACTGCAACAGGCTTTTGGCGCCAGATTGTTTTACCCCCTCAGGTTGGAGGTAATGACCACCCAAGTGGATGTATTTTTTACGCATCAGCGGGCCACACTCGCACATGAGGTGCAGGGGAGTTTCCTCTGCCCCTTGGCAGAACCTGCACATTTTTGAGTCTCGGAGCTTGAGGTTGTACATGTGTTTATTAAGGCCACAATGCCCCGTGGGCGCCCTCATCAGTATGCGTAGATTGTTCCTGGTTCCAGCTTATTTGGATGCCCTTATAAGAATTTTGAGTAGTTGAAAATACCGTACTTTTGGTTTTATTAAGAAGAAGGTGAAACTACCGTTAAAGTTTACTAATTTATAAAGTATTACCATTGATTTTATATTGATTTTATAGTGTAATAGATAGCACCATCTCATACAAGAAAATGGCAGCATATTTCTCGCCGTCACTACGCAGATGGCACTGGTAGTGCTGACGTCGAAAAGTATAGGAATTTATTTGGATATCTATATTAACATTGATAATTAAGTTTTAATTATAAAGGATCGATTGATTCTAAAAACCCAATAATTCAAGCAGTTTCAACGAAATTAGTATTCAATTATTAGCGCTATCTATTGCATTTCCTTCTACGCTACAAATCACATGTTCAATGAAGAAAATAATAGATGGCGTGCTATTTCAGGCATCGCCTTTCCAACAATTAGCGCGCGCTTCAAACGGGTCGCTTGGAGCCGAAAGTAGACAGGTGTGCTATAGATGTTTATACCGTATATTGATGGAGATGCGAGAAATAGGGAGTGACCACGCGCTCGCCAATCGACTAGTCGATTACGGATAGCACTCACTCGACTCGACATTGTAAATTGTTGTACATTGTAATTGTTGACATTGTAACAGTTTACTGACATACACGCTCAATTACGTCGTCTTCTCGTAAGGATGTCAACCAACGTCGCTCCGCCTCCCATAATTTCTTGCGCAGGAAAGAGAAGATATGAGTGCTGTGCGGCGATGCTGTATTTTGCCATCTCATAGATGAATAAAAACACTCCCTGTCAGTGGCGGCGACAAAAATCTAGTGTAGTAAAGAGAAGCTTAAAATTATTTTTTAAAACATAAGAAATGTATATACATTTATAAAAATGTTTATTGGTTTGTAACCATTTGACCCCAATATGCCATAAAGGTGAGAAATAAAAAAAATAGTTCATGGTGTTTTAAACGTGTTTATTTTAATCACATTTTAGAATATCTACAAAATAATATTCTAATTAAGGCTCTTATAAGGCCGCCATTATTTTTTTGTCGAAAATTATTCAAATCAACAAATTATATCTACTCGATCTTCAGTGTTCACGATAAAATAGGACAAGCAATGTAGTTTTATATGATTGGATGTATGCCTAAGGTTTATTTTAGTGGAAAATACAAAGGTACAGGAAGATGTAATTTTGATAAAGAAATACAATTCTGTTCTCAAAAATTACAGCTTCCATTGAGCAATAATAACTAAAACCTCAGACGTAGGTAGAATCATAGAATCTGGTCTAAGCGCAGTCAGCTAGTATTCGACTAGACTGTATTCAGATCGCCCGCTTGGAGGATCCAAACCCTTAAATATCCGTTATTGCCCTTTTAAAAGAGTGAGCTTGTTGTATAGTTGCCTCTTGGTTTGTTTTACATTTGACTTACAAACTAAATATTTTATCCGTATATCGGCATATTTTTGGATAACGGCCCTTAGCAGATGAAGCAAATGATTACTGCACGGTTCCTGCTC
This sequence comes from Micropterix aruncella, assembly GCA_944548615.1. Lineage (NCBI taxonomy): Eukaryota > Metazoa > Arthropoda > Insecta > Lepidoptera > Micropterigidae > Micropterix > Micropterix aruncella. The sequence goes on from OX155973.1 coordinate 16,734,823, forward strand.
AAATAAATGGGCATGAAGGATCGTGAAAATATCGGATCCGATGAATAATTTTAACGTTTTTGTAACCGTATTTATAGGATCGCGATCGGATTTATTACTTTTGTCAAAATTAACCCTTACTACTGATTCTGCGGCATTACAAATTCGGATTACATCATTTGATGGATAGATAAGTCCACTTCTGTCTTTAAACACAATAAATAAATGAGCTTGTTTAGGTGTGTTTGCGACTAATGCTCCCAAGCAATCAGTGTAATTTAGTCTAGATAGTAAATATCTAACAACATACCCGGCAACGTATGCCACAACATGTTGTGAAAATACTGAATGGAAACCGGCAGGTAAACTCAGATCTTCCTCCTTCAAATTGCTCATGAATTGTTCGTCGACCATATCCACTTGTGATCCTGATCTATAACCCTTCGTTGTCAAGTTAATATGCTCAGTTGACGACGAACACGTTAACAAAGTTATGTGTTCCAGAGGAGCACAGTTTCCCCTGAAATTCTCTTTTAACTCCATGTGAACCAAGAGCTTTTTGTAAGTTGCCATAAATTGCAGGGCCGATGGATTATTGTTGAACCCGCCGTGGGACCGTACTACTGAAAAAAATATCTCTAAGTGGTCTTGGCTTAACTTGTACATTGGTAAAAAATCCAATGTTTTTTCTTGTTTAACGAGCTCGTTGTACAATCCTTTCATGCTGTCTATGCACACGCACAATCCAAGGAAACCTACTTTATTTCTGGTATTCATGATCGGTGTTTCATTGTCCATCAAAACTAGATGTTCCAAATAAGTTTTTGCATTATCCATGAACGTTAGATACTTCGTTTCGTTTTTCTCATTGAATGGTGCTTTAAAGTCAATGCCAGGAAACTTTCTTGAATTAAGAATGTCAGTCAAATTGTTCATTGTGTTGATGAAATTCACTGTTGGTTGTGAGTGAGCAAAATTAAGTATACGTAATTTTTTGTCGCAAAATTCAATAGCGTTCGCAACACTGGCACTTAACAGCTGTACTGCTAGCTTTACTTTCATTATTTGATTTTGAAAGTTGATGTGTTGTGTCGATAATTTATTTCCCTAGTGAAAATTTTCATTTAGTTGGAGCGTGTTTAATTCTTCAAAATATTGCCATTTGATTAGGCCGCCGTTATTATCTCAAAGAACCTTTTTACTTTGTAATGTATTTCTGACCAGTTTCACCATGTGACATGGGTCAAAAAATACAAAAACTTGTTCTTTTGTTGCAGGATGTTCGAAATAGGTTTTTAGTTGACGTTGGTAGTTAAACGAACAGCCAAGCTCTTGAGCCATGGCTATATTTGCTGGGCAACCATCAAATGTCATAGATACAACTACCACGCCTACATCGTGGCAATTAGAAAGGCATATCCTTACTAGATTGGCTCTTTGCTCACCTGTTACGCCGATTACCAGAAAATATCCTACTGGAATTTTCCACTGCTCGTTAATGGCAACTAAAAGGAACACCAGAGCTTGTTTGCATGGTGCATTGAAACTCCGGTAACATCAAACCCAGCACCAAAATCTACATATCCTTGGACTGCATTACCGTCAAATTCCTTTAATTGTCGAATCGACATCTCGTCTATTACCAAATTGCATAGAATTTTCTTGTCAGAAGACTTGACCTTTTGATCAAGTGCTTTAAAAGCTTCTGCAGTGAAACCTGGCGTGGCGTTTATGCATTGGTACCATTTTCTTATGCTGCTTGTATGTGGTAGACATGTGTTAAAGGTACTACGTACGTAAGAGTAGGCCTTTGGAGAATAGAAATGGAGGGTTAGCGCAAATGTACGCAGTTCAGGTGGATATTCTCTCCCTTTATGAGTCATCCTTTTCAAAAGAGCTGCTGTAGAAAGCCGGCACACTTCCAGAATATCCACTTGTTCTTGGTTGATCAGTCTTTTTTGCTTCAGTTCTTTTAATACCTTAGATAAATTGTCAACTTTCTTTTTCAAACGCCGATTAGCAGCGTGTAGTGCCTTGCCCCGCATACGTCGGCGTTTTGCAATGTCTTTTAAACGGATAATTTCTGTTTTTTAACTTTCGTTTCCTTGGAGTGTCGTGTACCAGTCCTGAATTGGAAAGCCCTGCAACCTCCGACTGTTGACCGGAAAATGGAGATTGATGTAGAAAAAGCGAAGGTACAGCGTCGTTTGTTAATCTACGGATTCCATTTTTGGTTTCATACATGTTTGAATCCGGAAAATGTACTGAACAGATTCTACTCCAAAAGTTTGGTTCCCAATTGGTCTTCTTTACAGCATCAATCTACTTCATCATATTTGTTTTGTCTTTTGGAAACCTAAAAGTAAGGTAAGTTTCTAAGTTAATAATAATAATATTATTAAAATTATTTTTTGGTCGGTTTTTAATATAACGTATTCGCACCACCGTATCACGTCGAATCCAACGACACCTCATACTTACGTCAAAACCCGTCAAGACGTTCGTTCTCTACGTTCAGACAGTCATACATGCATAATATCAGCATATAAAGGTACGCCCTAAAAACATCTACGCTCCATCTGAAGCAATTGGATAAACCTATGTGAGTGGTCCAAAAAGGAATCCCTTATTGGCCTTATTATGGATTATTTATCATATTCCATATATACTCTATACTTATATTAACATAAGTTTTTTTTACCATTACTACCTATAATTAAAAAAAGTGATTTGTCAATTTTTATAAAAAAATATTATCGATTATCGATTTCGCTTTTAAAATATCTCGATTCTCGATTAGTGAACACCAATTGCGACCGATTGCGGTCGAGCAAGACGAAGGGTGGGGCAGTGTGTTCCTCATCGTGTCGCTTCACACGTGCCGGGTGAATTCACCCGGCGCCGGTCCGATGCCGGCTAATAGTGGCGTAGTGTTGTATGGGCAAGTACCTACCGTTTCACACGTGCCGGTCAAATCGGCCGGCGCCGGGCCGACCGCTACCTGCCGGGCGGCTGCCGGCTAGCCGGTCCGTCAGTCAGCCGGTTATTGCGATTACAGGAGGTTGTGTTTTTATTTCGACAATGACAGAAGAAATTGATATGGAAATTTTGATTACCTTTGTAGAATCTCGCCCCATCTTATGGGACAAGACTCTAGCAACATATAAAAACAAAATATTAACGAAAAATGCTTGGAAAGATTTGTGCGAAGCGCTTGATCCAAAATTCAACGATTAGTGCAGTCACTTTAGCAATAAAGGGGGTAAATCTCGGAATGAGAGATAATAAACTGGAAATTGGTATACACCTTTATTTCGGCGTTCTATACGTTGTCTTAAAAGTCTCATAAAATCTCGTGTCTGCGTCGAAAGTTATTCTAGGTCAAAGGTCACCAAAATTGGTTTCCCGCAATTATCTAGGTTTCTATAGCTCCAATGATTTTAACATCTACGACAAAAAATGTAGAACATACGATTTGCGAGAAATTTTGTATGAAACATTTCTTATGCGCTTAACCGTTTTTGAGATAGAGGGCAGAGGGCAGAGAGCGCGCAGCACTCAGCCATAATGTAATGCAAGGTCAACTGTGAACCTCGGTGAATAATACCCTGTATAACGTTATTAAATCATTTAAATATCATTAGCAATAAATAATATGTATTATTTATTAGCTATTAGCTATTGTATTTGATAACATTTTATTTATCCTACTATAATATTATAAACTCGAAAGTTTGTATGTATGTATGGATGTTTGTTACTCTTTCACGCAAAAACTACTGAATGGATTTTGATGAAACTTTACAATAATATAGCTTACACATCAAAATAACACATAGGCTATAATTTATAAAGATATATGGTTTTCTGTCATCATTATCACAATTTTTCATCACCACGCGGGTGAACCGCTGGGCGCAGCTAGTATCTAATATATTCATTTAATAGTACCTACTTACCTACCTACTTTGTGTTATTTAAAACTCATTATAAAATAAATACTTATTATAAAAATATATAAAATACTTTATAAAATACTTATTATATATCTTAATAATATAATTTTATTTATTTAAAATAGATTTTAAGTAGAAAAGTAATTAAGTAGGTACTTTGCCTTTAAATGTGTAACCCCTCAAATACTTATTTTTCTATTAGGATTATAACTGGGAACGCGGAACCCTATAATCCGATCTTTTTCTATGAAATATATACCTGAGAATGCAGTACCCTCAGTATGCGCCTTTCTTTATTTATAATTAGATCTTGAGACAGATGTTTCTTTGTTTCGTTAAGATCTCGGCAACGACGAGCGTACAATTTTGAAAATTATGGCTGATTCGTGTTTTATTTGTGAGAAGTCACTTTTAGAATGTGATTCTGTTAATGTAGTGCGTGGCTTGAAAACTTGAAAAAATGCAAGTATCGAAAGAAATGACGGTCACATAGACTTCTTAAATACTTTAACCTCTCTGATGTTGAGTGTCGAAAAGTGTACATTAGTAAAAAATCCATAGCAGCATCGAAACGACGCCTAGAAGAAGGTAAACCTTTACCATCATCCAGTGTATTTCGTAAAAAAAGGAGTGAAGTGTTTGATTTAGCAGTTAAGAAAAAAAGAAAAGTACCGACGCACGATCAGTAGCGTAAGTACTCTGGAATTTAAAGGTAATGTCTTCAAAAGAGCAGAAAAACAAATGGATTCCTTAGGATAATTAGTCAAAGATCGTGTACTTTATGAGTATGACTTGATCGCAGCTGAAGCAAAGTACCATACCGTTTGCTATCCTCATTTCTTGAATCGAGCACCATCTACTGAGAATGAGCCTCGCCGTATTTTCGTGCTAGTGGTTACTTTTTATAGGCAAAAATATGCTCATTTACATCTTCATGATATGATGAAATTGGAAAATACAACGGATAGAAAGACTTTTGAGAACTTTAAAAATGGATTCTTCACTGTAAAACGAACAGAAAAAATAAATTCTGGTACATGGGCGGATATGGCAATCGAACAAAGTCTTATGAACACTATGAAGACAAAACAAGGAGTATCTCGAGGTCAAAGTACTCAAGAAAGTGTTTTATGTAACAAGGTTTATGCTATGTACGCTACAAATACAATTTGTGAAGAAATTGAGAAGTTTTGTAACATTTAGTTACATTCTGCTGAACAACACGTTGATGCAAGATATTTAAAAGAAAAAAGAGATAACATTAAATGTTTAAAGATTTGTATTGTATAAATATACAGCTGCTAAATTTAAATTGTAATAAATATACAGCTGCTAAATAAAGAAAAAAAATATTTTTACTTGTTTTATTTCTACTTAAAATCTACTTTCGATAAATTAATATAAAATTAAGATATACAGTAAAAATTTCATTAAATGAGTTTTGAATTACACAAAGTAGGTAAGCAATATTAAAAGAATATATTAGATATACAAAGTAAAATGTTATTAAATAACATGTAAGTACCTATAATCTAATAAATAAAAGAAATTATTAATTGTTAATCATACATAATGTAATGATTTAATAACTTTATTCAGGGCATTATTTACCATGATTCACAGTTGACCTTGAATTACAGTATGTCTGGCTGAGCGCTGCGCGCTCTCCGCCCTCTATCTTAAAAACGGTTGAGCGCATAAAAAAATGTTTGAAACAAAATTTGTCGCAAATCGTATGCTCTACATTTTTTATCACAGATGTCAACATCATTGGAGCTATAGAAACCTAGATAATCGCGAAAAAACGATTTTAGTGACCTTTGACCTTGAATAACTCACGACGCAGACACGAGATTTTATGAGACTTTTGAGACAACTTATAGAACGCTAAAATGAAGGTGTATTACAAGTTTCCAGCTTATTATCTCTTATTCCGAGGTGAAACCCTAATTTGACTGGACTAGATATGAATGACGAGGAGAAAAACAAGTTTGGTGAGTAATTAGATATTTATAAAAAAACAGCAGCAAGCAAAAGTAGATATACAATGTTTGTGCTTTAAACGATCGATATATAGCGGTGAAAAATAAGTACCTATTGTATGATTTGCGCTGTAGCTGAAAACGGAAAAGGGACATCTCCCGATCACATTTGCCTCAAAACTGCAGGTTCTTTATATACGCTTGTATTTTTATTTCGGCAATGACGGAAAAAACTGACATGGAAATTTTGACTCCTTAGTAGAATCTCAACCTGCCTTTTATGGGACAAGACTTTAGAAAAGTATAAAAATAAAATGTTAACGAAACTTTAAGTCTTTAAATGTTAAAGACCCGTGCCAAGAACTTCATCCAAAATTCGACGACGATATGAGAGTGGTGAGGACATAAACAAGTTTGGTGAGTAGTTATTATTATTTACTTAAAAAAACAATATAGCAGCAACTAAAAGTGGACATACAATGTTTGTGCTTTAAACCATCGATATATAGAGGTGAAAATTAAGTATTTTATGATTTGTGCTATAGCTGAAAATAGAAAAGAGACAACTTCCGATCATATTTGCTTCAAAATTACACAGGCTCTTCTAGCGGCATGGAGGCAACAACTCTCGTGAAACCGTCCGGTTTCAAAACTTCAATGCAAATTCCTGAATTGATATATATTCTAAACTAGTTAAAGAATTTCTGCGAAAATTTCTGCTCATTTTCTAATAAGTCACCGAACAATGTATAAAAAGCTCCCTCAAGGTGTCTTTTTTGAAACATAGGATGCGCCCTATATATTCTATAACTTTTTTCCTGGAGGCGGCGACGCGACGCCGCCGTTGCAGCAAGGCCACAATTCGTTTATGGCTCCCACATTTACAACATACTATACTGCCCGGGTCAGAGAAAATCGGCCCGGAATCGGCTACTGCGTGTGAAGGCAATGTCGGCGTCGGACCGACGCCGGGTGAATTCACCCGGCACGTGTGAAGCTAGGCATCCGCTTACGTCGCGCTCCTCGCTTCACCCCCGTAATGGATAACTTTTATTTGGTTGAAAAGTAATTCAAAATTGCTTATCGATGATATGTGACACTAGATTTGTGTTTTGTGTGTTTTCTAGTATCATTTTTACAATGATCGATTGCACATTTAACCATCTTTCTTCTTAAAAACAATAAAAATGCTCTACAAATTCCCAACTATATCACTTCACAAGCGCTCGCGAACGACTGCGGGCCTTAGCCGGGCGGTCGATGCATTGTTCACACCCGTGTCCACCCGTGTCTACTGTTCACACTCGCGCGCTCGCGCTCTATTTTATTATTAATACTCTAACGGCACACGCTTAGGGGCAAACAAAGGGGCAAACACATTATTGGACGCGTCCGTCAGCCGCGGCTTATGCCTGTGGCTTATGCACGCGATCTGTGTAATGAATTTCTATTGAGCGGTGCACATTATAGGACGTCAGTCGCGGACGACTAGGCACACGTTCGTAAGCCGCGGCTTACGGACGCGTCCGATAATATGTTTGAACGCCATCTATCGGCCAAATATTGGTTTATTGAAGATGGAAGCGCATTAAATCGAGTTTGAAAACTACGATGGCCATCTACCTGCCGTTTTTTGTATTAAATTGCGACTTCCATTTTGCAGTATGGAATGGCGTTATCTATTACACTATAAGTATTACTAATATTCATTATTAATTCTTCCATATTTATATTTTTTATAGTTCGACTGGTATTATCTGCAAACATTGTAATTTTAATTTCATCGAAATTATTATGGAAATCATTGACATATACTAGAGAGAGAATATGCCCTAATATAGATCCCTGTGGAACTCCCATTGGGTGTTTAAAGGAGAAGAATGAATCAAATCAATTCAAGTTTATTATTTTCACAACCGTGAACATAGTTGTATATATATTACACGATACTTTCGATAAATGATATTACATATATAAATTGATTGCACAATCCAAAAGACAAAACCAGTAATTACGGATGTTTGTTACAATTTCATTTAATTTTTTTTAATAAGTTATTATTTTCATTAGTTGACATTTTCTTATTCTCAGTTAGTTTATATTTAGTTGAAATTTCACTTAATTAATATTTCCACTAGTTGCATCGGTTCCATAGATAAGTCTCCATCCAACTTAAGCTATTACCCCTAACTCCGTAATGATCCAGCTTTTGGAGTAAAAAATCATGGATATTCGCTATAGTGCGAGGTTGTTGCCACTGATAATAGTAATTATTAATGTCCATTGACAACGGTGTGAGAAGGGTTAATTCCCTGTAAACGGCGAAAGGCCGAAAGTGTCATTTATGACTTGGGTAAAGGGTTATCGAACAAGGTCAAATTATGAAGAAAGGAGAAAATGGCTCATTTGCATAATAGCAATATGGCGTGATCCCCATTAACATGTAATTTACTGGTTCAAATTGATTGAAGATGTAGATATATAATACTAAGGCAGCTTTATTTTGCCTTCTACTCCGGCCTATTTTATTCCACACTCACAATGCAAGTATTATCTGTAAATATTTAAATGTAGGCTAACTATGTTATCATTCAAATTAGATTTTTAAATATTTCTCCAAGTTTAAAACAAATATATTTATTTATTTCAAGGAGAAGACCCCATACCAAGAGGAGAAATCAGGGGGGGGGGGGGACATTCGACTTATATTGAATCGTCCAGATTCAAAAGAATTTTACTGCAGACTAAACTAGGAAATTCAAAACATTAACTCTTAAAACTAAGAAACAATATCGACGCTAATTATGTCATAATATTAAGTTCAGCAAGGATCGCAGATGTCAACTTATAAAAGAACAAAAAGCACTTGCTTTAGTTAGTCTAACTTAGGAGCAAGGAATAAGATACCTCATTTAAAAATGAAATTAAAAATTAAAATTAATAAAATATATTATTATACTAGAGAAGAATGCGAAAGTATGATATATTAAAATATTCTATTTCTAACCACAAATTATAGGATATATAGATGTAAATTATGGATATGTATACAGATATACAGATTATAATATGTTATATTTTATTATGTTATACTATATTATATATAAATATGCTACATTATTTTATATGTTATAACATATGATATTATATTATATTGTAATATATTATATTATATTATTTATATTATATTATGCTAAATTATATTACGTATTGTTTTTAAGACGGAAGAAGGACAGCAGGCAAGGCTACAGGCTCAGCAAATAATACCACAGAACTATGTATCCATCACCCCAACACAGGCGTATACCTAGTGGGGTGATGTAATCCTGACAAGTTAATGCCCTTTCGCGATTTTCTTCATATGTATTCTTTTAAAATGTGTTAAAAAATGAACGCAATCTTTCTATGTAACTATAAAAAATAGGATAAATAAATAAATAAATAAAATAAATATTGTTTTATCACCTAAGGCAAAATTGTACAATACGGTCAGCGAATAAAGGCTTTAATTATTATTATTATTATAGGAGCAAAGAGAACTAACTATATTAAAACCTAAATCACCAATAACTACTCCAGAAAAAATCATACACTAGGCTTACTAGACACGGCCGGGTGGCATAGTGGTTAGGTCGCCTGATCTTACATTGTAAGGTCCCGGGTTCGATTCCCGGCTGGGTCACCATTTTCCGTTGAGATCAAATTAACGGAATTGAATTTTCAATTCTCTCCATGGAATGCAATAACAAGACACACACTTATTTACATGTTACACGCACACATACATATAACACGTCATAGTAGGGTTGGCTGTAAGAGATTGTCATATGACAATAAACCCGCCCATTGTGACATTTCACAGTAAAAAGTATAAACAAACATACTAGGTTGCCATTAAAGACAAAAAAAAATCTAAGAAAGTTTGCAACAAAGACCTATATTTATATCGATGATAAGAATCTGTCCCAAAATGAGAAATCAGGGGTGCAATATTCGACTTCGATCGAATCGTCCAGATTCGAAAGAACCCTAAAACAATCCAAACTAGGAAATAAAAACACTAATTATTAAAACAATAAAACAATCTCTACGTAAATAATGTGATAAAAATCCGTTCAGCAAGGATCGCAGATGCCATCTTAAAAAAAAACTCTTGCTCTAGTTAGTCTAACTTAACGCAAAGACAATAATATTAAAACCAAAACGGCATACAATTACTCTAGAAAAAAAACTTACACTACTCCTTCTGTTTCTTCCAACTTCTTTAAAATAAAATGCGCAAACTAAATGTATTAAAAAAACTACAAAAAAAAGTAGATGAACGAAATATTTAAATATCAGGTTTTGGATAATAGAGATTTTATTTTGCTGAAGTATAAAGTTGGTGTTTGAGATGGATGTATGGAGGGTGATCGTTCACCAGTGGCAAAGGGACTTCCATTAAACCTACACAACACGGTCGAAAGTTGTTCACATCTATACATACATCTCATTTAGACATACCTAAGCATTTCCAATCCAATGTGTGTGTGTGTGTATACGAGTGAGATTTTTTTTATTGTTGACAACCTTTTAGTGGTTGTTTTGGTTAAAAAAAAATATTTTTTTCTTTGTAAAATATCGCGAATAAACAATATTCGCGATATCAAATATTTATTTAATAGTTACATTGTTCGAATATACATTGTTTTAAAATATATTTTTTTGTTTTTCCTAATTTTTGACTCAGATGTTGCTTACTTCCTCGTACTGGTTCACCCACTACAATGATGTCACTAATAAAAAAACTCAAGGTGTATACTTGCATTATTAATATTTTACAGAAGATTTGATAACATATTTTAATAGTATTTGTTTAGAGGATGATGATTTAATGCAGGAAAAAAATAATTAAAGCCAGTCACATGGCAGCGAAAGACTTCCCTGATCGGGTTGGGAAATGCTTAAATTTAAATGAGATATTCGCTCACCCTTCATCCACGCATCTCTAAGCAACTATCCTTCCCAAAAAATAAAATGACTCGATTAGATCTTAATTATAATAATAATAATAATTTCTTTATTGTGAACTATAAGTACAAAATGGATAGGTACTATTTTATGTGCTATACTGTTTACCAATCAGGCGTATAATATTTATTTTTCTATAGTTAAATATATTTTCACTTCGCAAGTTGAAGGGAAACAAATCTGAAAAGTATTACCTACGTTTTAGACATATTAACAAAAATAATTATTAGAACTATTATCTACAAATTTAGTAAATTCCCATTATAAAATAAATGTCAGTTTGTTTTGAAATTAAAATGTCAAACTGGAATTATTAGGCTATCTACGGTTTGTCAGATTTAGAGCTATGATGAAATATAAATGTTTATAGTTTAAAATGTTGGAGAATTACAATAGGAATATGTTATATTATTTATTCGTCATTATTGTTTAAAAAGTCATTCACGCTGTAATAGCATTTATTTTTGAGCTCGTACTTTAATGTCTGTTTGAATCCTGGTTGTTGCATGATTTGATGTTTTGTGGAATAGCGTTAAAATATACTCATTTATATTATTCGTATTGGATAATTTATAAAATGATTTTTAATGTTATGGGACACATATATCCCATGAATGTTAAAAAGTTAAAAATTAAATAGCAAAATATGATATTCGTTTTCCCATGGTTCTAAAAGGGTTATTTATAAAGAATCCATTAAATCCTATACTTGAGACATGAATGTTGAAGATATTCTCTAAACGTTTTTTAACCTCTCTATCCATACGAACGTACATGATACGGCCACTATAATATCGCCCGAACGCAACAAGCCGTATCACGCACGTTCGGGTATGCTCGAGTACGAAAAAAATAAGAAAATCACAAAGTGTACATGAAACGTTGAATTGTTCCTACGATTATAACTACAAATAAGGCAATAAACGGGTATCATCCATCTGCCTTGTTATTTTCCCAATCCCATGTGCTATCAGCTAAACAGTTATTCATTAAGCAAGCGCTTCTTGCATTCTACAAATCTAGAGATGACCACGCCCGAACTCAAAACAATCTGAACACAAGAATGTCCGCGAGTATCAATTATATAATTCCGTCAGTCAGGACAACATTTGCCCAGAGACATATATTCTACATAGCCCCAAAATTATATAATTCCCTTAGTGAAGACATGAAAAATTATCCTAACATAAAAATATTTAAAGCAAACCTTAATAGATGGCTACTTAACAAGGGATATGTAAAATCTGATCAACTTCTTTGCAACGCACGACAATTTATTTAGTATCACTTATCTATTTTTCTTAATTAAATTTTATTAAATTACAACTATAAATGTATATATTTATTACATAGCTATATTTTTTATAAAATTGGTATATTTATGTGTATATACAGGTGGTGGGTCCATATAATTTATTTTTAAAAAAACACTTCATTTCTTAAAATTGCATAAAAATATGCACATCTGGAGACGGGCCAAATTATCGCCTAGTTAGATGTGCTATTGGCAGTAAAGGTCATGTAAGATGTGTTAAACCTCCCTATATTAATTATTAAATAATTTATATAATTAATATAAGATTACATGACCAATGAATGAACTGTATACCTAATCCTATGTACCTAAATAAATAAATAAATAAAATAATCTTATGTAAAAAAAAATGTCTGGTATATTGTAAACAAGTACTGTTATTGAAAAATGTAATGAAAAAAAAAACAACGATTTTTAACCTACTTTTTGAATAATAACCTAAAGGTAGGGCTGTTAATCAACTATCTGACACTGGCCATGAAATTGTGACGGGCCACCCCTCACCACACTCCAACTTCCAAGTTGTTTGATGTGAGGAGGTGGTGTCAACTTGTGGGCTATCTCCGTATTGAAAGTCGATTGAAAGTATATCAGAAGGTATTTATTGTATCAGAAGGAATTTATAGTGATTTATATTGCCAGTTTGTTAACGCTTCCCGAATATGTTAGGGGTTGACGTGAATGCGGTGGCTATCTGCCTGAAGTTACGAGGGTCCATGGATATGGATTATAGTTTGTGCCCAGAGTATCTCGTACTCGACACGGCTCGAGTCTGTAGGAGTTCAGACTGATGAGATATGAGGAAGGAAGGAAGAGGTACCCAAGATGGTCGGACCCGTTGACCCAACTCGTAGAGTAGTACCGGGTTGATTCCGCCGCTGTCTCGGGGGGGAGTGATCATTCGAGAAATGATACCCTGGTGCTATTTTCGCCGCCTTATAAAGGCCGAAAAATGACGCTATCCAAAATATTCCTAGTAAAAATGTTGTTCAATGTAACTGATTTGAAAGAGTAGTTAAAATTCGTGCTAATTCAGGGCTGCACGATGTGGAACAATGGCTGTAATGACGTCAGTGCATTTCACTGGAATTCAATGCATTTGTTGACTGGCATGTACGATACTTAAGGATCATTACAAAATCATTTATACATACATTTTGATATGAACATAAATGACTAAGAAAGAATTTAGCTTCCATAATTTGAAAACAATATATAAAGTGTCGTGCCGCTTTATGAGTGTTTATCGTTAAGTGTCGATTTAATGATACCATGCTAACCATCACTTTCAAAGCAATTTAGATAAAAATCAAGCCATTGTGGCCACTCGCATACGTTTTAACCTACAGAACCTACAGCACCGTTACCAGAACCTACAGGTATTAGTAAAAGTATACTCGTGTTATAATAGCCCAATAATCAAGTAGCTTTTAATCTGAAAATGTAGGAAAGCTTAGAAAATTGCATTATTTTTTGGAAACCAAAATATGTAAGGTATTACTTGTAGCAAAAAATGAGTATAACAATGAGTAGGGGGAAGTCCCCTAACGCCGGACGGCACCTAGCGTCGGACACTAATAGTATCTAGACAAGTCGTGGCGCGATCGATACAAAGATGGGTTTGAAAGGTGCAGGGAAGCGTGCGCTATTCCTTTTCCTACATCTTCATATCGATCGCGCCGCGACTTGCCGATATACTATTAGTGTCCGACGCTAGGTGCCGTCTGGCGTTAGGGGACTTCCCCCTAAGGGGTGCATGGTAATACGGTAAATTCGGACTCAATTTTGCCAAAAACATGTAAGAAATTTTGTCTTTTTTTCAAACGTTGTGTACTTATTTAGACAAAACCTATGTACATTTACTCGTATAACACCTTTTCACCTATAGCAATCTTTCATCAGGACCAGGTCTAAATTGTATATTTAAAAATCGTTATAACTTCACCTTTTATAAGGCAATGGAATATTATTGTCTAAATTACGAGATTACCTACGGTAATATCTAATGAAAAATTCTTACTGGACTATAATAGCCATAGTTTTATTCATAAAATATAAAACAGTTATATACTCAAAGCTCCAGAATTGATTAAGGCGACATGAGACCTCAGAAAAATATCCGAAATGGGCGGACACGCGAAAAAATAGGCGGGGTCAATTTTGTAGGGTTTGACCAATAAAAATATCATTGACGAAACGTCAACCGCATATTCCACGTCCGCTCGCGCCAGGGACCAGGCGCATACTAAATGTCCTATCGTAGCGCTAGCACAGAATAACTATCTTTACGCGGTGGTGGTATAAGGGCGTTAATGGCAAAGCATATTTAGCGTAACTTTTAGAGCGCTCTCACGTTTTAATTAATTGTAATTAATTTAGGGCCTAAATAAAAAATGTCTCTAAGTGCTGCCTTAGAGAATTAACCAGTCAATATAATGAAATTATAATAAAACACACTCACCGCTTACATTGTAGGAGTAATCGCGCCTGAATGTTTTTGAAATCAGTTTAAAGCCAAAACAATGAACAACTTTTATGAGTCCAGATTGTAAATTGGTTTATCAAGGGATTCGCGTAGAAATATTTTAAAATTAATGCTTATATTTTTCAAAAAACTCATTAAACTAAAATTCTTCAGATATGGTTGTTCCCAGGTATCATGTCGCCTTATTACCGTCAACTATTCTCAATATCGCCACCTCGACATATCAGTTACATCTTTGGCAACTAGTTACCCAGAAAAAGGGTGCTATGAATAGTTCGAGAATCCTTTGATATCCTATAATATTTATGTCGTAATTCTCCTTCTCCAGACTCTTCCATTTCTTTCTGTGCATATCCGTGGCGGTTTCGCTTCTCAAATCATCTCCCTCTCTTCTCTCTCTTTCTCTCCCTTTCTTACCTATCTTCCTCTCCCTCCTCCTCCCACCCTCTCTCTCTCTCTCTCTCTATTCTTTTCTTTACGGTAAACTCATTAAGAATCTTTAATGGAACATGTATTATGTCCTATTAATAATATGCTCCGTATTAAACCTTTGGGCCATCAGGATTCCTTTTTAAATTGGTTCCTTATTGAGAGATTCATTTAGAAACTTTTTTAAATTATTGCTTATATTTTTCAAAAAACTCATAAAACTAAAATTCTTTAGATATGGTCTTTCCCATGTATCATGTCGACTTAATTATCTTTTATGTTCAATATGGCGGAGTTCGTGGTATAAATGAATGCGCACTTTATATGGCAACTTAAACTTTTAATACGAAACGCAACATGTAGATAGCACTCATAGTTACAAACATTCATTAATCTTCTCCAATTTTCAATATGAGGGCGTTCGTCGTATGGCAGTATGGCGGCGTAATATAGATGACGCTCTAAACAACCTATACTGTATCCGATCACAAAATAAAATAATACTATAATGACAAACGAATTTTTTAATCATATCTCCTATTATTTTATTATTATTTCCGTAAAGATGCCAACTTCAGTTTGCTATACAGGTTTCAATACGAAATAATTAATCATGTTAAAGTTCAGATAGACTAATAGATGACATTCTATATCTCCGTATTATTTCTTTGATGAAATCAGCCTATATATAAATGCGATAGATGACACTAATAATTCAATATTATTATCGTTATCATTGTATAAATTATTGGTTTTTATAATCAACCAGTCCTTTATAAAAACCATTCATTATCAAACATAGACTAACACAATATCTAGAGACACAGAAGCTGCTATCTAATAATCAGTATGGCTTTAGACAGGGTCGGGGAACCAGTGAGGCCATCAATGCTGTCATACAATATATAGTGGAAAATATAGACAAAGGAAAAAAGGTAATTGCCACTTTCCTTGACCTGTCAAAGGCTTTTGACACAGTTTCCCATGTAATCCTCGAAAAAAAACTAACTGACTACGGAATCGATGGGGTGGCCGTAAAATGGGTTCGGAGTTACCTAGACGGGAGGACTCAGAGCACAGTAATTGGTCGACAAATAAGTGAAGCGACTAACGTGTCATTCGGTGTCCCTCAAGGTAGTGTTTTGGGTCCAATTCTCTTTTTAATCTACATCAACGAATTGTGCGAATTACCTGTTAATGGTAGAATTGTATCCTTCGCGGACGACACTGTCCTTCTTACTGCGACTAATAATTGGAATGATACATTCTTCAAAGCTCAAAGTAACTTGGAACTGGCTAAAACTTGGATCGACAACCATATTTTTACGCTAAATGCTGCGAAATCAAAATTTATCACTTTCAGCTTGCGGGGAAATCCCAGCCAGGTTCTCAACCAAACACTTGCCATTCATACCGACAAATGCTTGGATAAGAATAGATGTGTATGTACTAAATTAAGCAAATCTGCAACAGTCTCCTACTTAGGCATAACGGTAGATGAGAAGCTATGTTGGGAAAATCAGATTGCAAATTTGAGTTCGAGAATTAGAAAGCTGGTTTATGTATTTCTTCGGCTGCGCAACATTCTGTCCAAAACAACCATAAGAATGGTATACATGGCCTTGTGTCAGAGTATTTTGTCCTACGGAGTCGCGGCATGGGGCGCTACTACTAATGATAATCTGGATAGATTGACAAAAGCGCAGAAATTATTATTGAGAGTAATTCACAGGAAAAACCGGCGTCATCCATCTGCCTTGTTATTTTCCCAATCCCATGTGCTATCAGCTAAACAGTTATTCATTAAGCAAGCGCTTCTTGCATTCTACAAATCTAGAGATGACCAAGCCCGAACTCAAAACAATCTGAACACAAGTTCAGTCAGGACAACATTTGCCCAGAGACATATATTCTACATAGCCCCAAAATTATATAATTCCCTTAGTGAAGACATGAAAAATTATCCTAACATAAAAATATTTAAAGCAAACCTTAATAGATGGCTACTTAACAAGGGATATGTAAAATCTGATCAACTTCTTTGCAACGCACGACAATTTATTTAGTATCACTTATCTATTTTTCTTAATTAAATTTTATTAAATTACAACTATAAATGTATATATTTATTACATAGCTATATTTTTTATAAAATTGGTATATTTATGTGTATATACAGGTGGTGGGTCCAAATAATTTATTTAAAAAAAACACTTCATTTCTTAAAATTGCATAAAAATATGCACATCTAGAGACGGGCCAAATTATCGCCTAGTTAGATGTGCTATTGGCAGTAAAGGTCATGTAAGATGTGGTAAACCTCCCTATATTAATTATTAAATAATTTATATAATTATTATAAGATTACATGACCTATGAATGAACTGTATACCTATTCCTATGTATCTAAATAAATAAATATATAAATAAATGTTATATACATGAGAATTCTACGAAATTATGTAAGAATTTCGATTGAAAATATTGGAAAATGTTGCTTCCTCTATATAACCTAGAAAATCTGCGCTTGGATGTTCAACGTTCATACCTTGCAATAATGGCATTCATACCTACCTTAATAAGTATATATTTAAATATTATACTTGTTATTTTTGTTATTTTTTGACACAACCAAGTGTAGGAATTCCTATCAACTGGTTTGAAATTAAAAAAATAAAATAAAATAAATAAAAATGCTCAAATATATTACTATTAGCATTGATTTTATAGTAAATCAATGCTATTAGGTAGTTCCGCCGGACAATGCTATCAGTGCCACCTGCATGTCGCCGACGCAGAAGGGTTGCCGAAACGTACTATGACGTTTAGCATTCTAATGCTATATATTATCAATTCATATAGCTAAGAGAGGAGAGGGAAAACAGTCATATATTCCTGAATGTCGTAGCAATATAATATACATCTGACTATACGGACCTGTATGACGCAGGACGACTTTGACTACCAGCAGCGATTGCGTTTGCTGGGAAATATTGAGTCAAATGCGGTGAAAGTCTTAAAATAAATAAATACGACATTGGGCTAGTGACAAGTCAACATTTTATTTTAATGAATTCTAAAATGAATTTAAGTTGGTATAATAAATATTATGTTTACATAAAAATTGATTTGAATAAAACAAATTATGTAGCTAAAGTTAGCTAAGGAATGTTTATAATGATCGAGCTTGGTAACAAACCATAATAAAAAATATTATTACAAGTAAAGTACTATAGAAGATTCCAGAAGCTAACGGAAAATCGGATACCTCAATGAAACATATATTTTTGAATAGTTTAGACCTTCAGGATAATGGTTGATTATGGGCAAAAATCGCTCAATACATGGGAAGGGGGTCAAATCGCTCAATACATGGGAAGGAGGTCAAATCGCTCTCATCAATTTTGTTTACACTAATAAACACTAAATTACATCAAGCGACCAGAAATGGTACTAATGTAAAAATATAGTTCGAAAGAGTACATACAAATGAGTATAGAGGGCGTTAAATTTTATATAATTATTTAAGGTTTCAATCAAATGTCATTAAGATAATGAAAGATGCATTGTATCAACGTATCAAATATAAAGAAGATATTTAATAAAATCAGTCTTATTTTGTTGTTATATTCAATACTTTACTCATCCTCTCTACCTTGTTATAAATACAATAGTTTACTTTCTGTAACGGCAGTGGTATTTTTTAATTTTTTTAAATATATTTACTTGTAAATTATAATTTTGATCGTTTATTAAACCTCAGTTTTGACATAAAATGACATTTCAGCGCTGTCCCGTGCAACATTAGACATGTATATACATATAAAACCTACCCTTGGCGTTGAAACTTCGAAGGTCTCCCTATCAGGTCTCTGGTGGCCCCTTTGCTTTCATATTATTAGGTAATTTGTGGAACGTCACCGTGATTAATGTGTATCTGGAATCTAGACAGTTCTCCCATGTTACACGTTTCAAAGCACTTTGTAAGGATTACGTATGTCTGCTGCAGGTGTTTTAGATTACCTCGTTACAGCTTCCGTTAAAATAATATCGCAACTATGAATTCAAACACAAATCTAAATAAATAGCTTTGCATAACTCGTACTAACTCCCCCTGCAATATTAGTGTCATAAAATGAAAAAAAATCGTTTGTGACATGTACCCAAAGAACTGATTTTTTCTGAATATTATTTACAAAAATAAAATCAATGAGTGTCCTCTCGCGGCCGGCGTACGAACCCATTGGGTTCTGTTACACAACGGCCTCGAGCGGCTCGGTTTGTTTCTCGGATTAACTCTAACACCTGATTGCCACGTTTTAAAACTAATGCATCACGGAATGGAGTACTCACACGCTGCTGTGAGCTTTATAATACCCATTTAAATAGTATTTATATATTTAATAATTCCATAATCACTTATAAATACTCCGTAAATCAAACCCTAACCAATACAATAAACTGACTCGTATTACCTATTTATATTGATTATTATTATTTTTATTATATTTTATATACCTCCGCCATTACTAATATCATACACGCTCAATACTAGACTCTTGTGTAGTACTAAAATTGAAGTTACATTAGTTTTATTACGTAGTTTTTTTAAAACGTAATTTATGTAATTTTATTGAAATCCGTAACCGGTTTTATTTGTTGTAAATCTGTATATTTTTTTTAATATTGTTACTGTAATACTGTGTGATTTCTCAATAAAGAATAAAGAATAAAAGCTTGGCGTTATTATATGAATGTTATTATATACAGCAGAATTGAAATATTATTAATCACAATGTGATTTCGGCCCAACAAGGTATCTGTGTACTAAATTTCAGGATAGTAAAATTGCGATTCCAACACAGATTTTTCTTTTTTTACATATTCCTTTAACTTTGATGCATCTAGAGCAATCTAGGTTGGTATATATAGGTTGGCTCGGAACCTGGCCAATTTCTTCGAAATTATGGTTTGTGTTGGGTATTGCACTCTATTTAATTTTCTAACTTTACTGACATTAAAGGTAACGCTTTTTGTTAATGTTTGATTTTACTATCCATGAAATAATTATTCTTATACTGGGTCGATTCTTACGTAGTAAGCAACAAATAACAGAGGTATATAAAATTCCAAATCAAAATTCTTATTGGTAAAACGAAGTTCACAAATCTATGTTATTTTCGGATATTTTGCTTTGTATAAACCCGCAGAAGAATGACTAATAACGTCAAAAACACCTGATAACTGCTGTATGCAGTCGGAGTAAAGGGAGCCGTTTTAGGGCCAACTAGAGTTGTCAACTACAACGGGCGAACCCATCACCTCAGGAAGTTTTAACGATTAGTCGTTCTGTTTCCCTGAAGAAAGCGCAGAAAACTTGAACAAAACAGTCCACCGTCAAGCTCCGCCACATGCCCGTAAGAGGCCAACGCCTTAATCGCGAGATAGCCAGGAGTGTTACCCAGCGGGCTTACACTCACGCCCTTACTCCCAATTGCGACCAGATTACTCCAGTCTCTCGATTGGTTCCGAGTTCGAGGTCGCTTGCGCGGTCCTATCCCTTACGAAGCGGTGAAACGGTGTGTACCGAATCTATCGCTAACCACGGCATCCTTTGCCCGGCTGTTCACCCAGGATCGGGTAGCCGATGGTCGTTTTAAGAGCAGTCGCCGTAAGGTCCGCAACCACTCCCGCTCTATAGGAAACAGTACTGCTTACAGACTCCCCCGACTGTTATTGTCAGAGTGCACAGTCGATTGGCTTACGCCGCACGCTGCGCAGACCGTCCAGGAGCGCCAGAAGGTTGATTCCTAGGGGAAACTAGCCCTAAGGCCAGAGTCCTGCCCGGGCTCGCACTTCATGCGTGGAGGCCGCCGGATGTGTGTTGACCCGTGAGTGTGACCAACCCTGAACAGAATGGGTCTTCGGGCCCAACTCAGCAAAGGCCCATTAGCGGATTAAACAACTGGCCCTTTCAGGGCTAGTTGGCTTTTAGTCCGTGGTAATAGAAAAAATCGGTTTTGTCATCCTAAGACCTTCCCGGCAAGCAGACATGGCCACCCTCTCCCACCCCCGCGCCAAACCACTCCCGCCAACTCGCCCACCCCCAACCCCCCCACAGTGAGTGTCAAGTGATTATAATCGCAAATGTAGTATATTTGTAATATTTCCGAGGTGATAAAGTGATTATTTTCTAATATGATATAGTATTTTTTTTAAATACGGCGGAATTGAAAAACTATTTGTGTCGCTTGTTTAAGAGATATTCAAACTAAAATTTCACAATGTTGTTTCGGCCCAACAACGCAACTGTGTACCGAATTGCAAATCTGTAAGTCCAATATTTTGAGATTGAATGAAGCGTTTGTGCGCTATCGTGGTGGAATACACGCAACACACAACACACATGCACACACACAGACACACAGGCAGACCTCAGTCTGTAAATGGCCTTAATCATGTCAAAGGGGGGGGGGGGGGTCAAAATGGATATTTCCGTCTTCATCTCTAGAAATTTTCGCGCTTTCACAAAACCTACCCTAATCGTTGGTTTGACGGGAAGGTAACATCTGGAGTTATAATTAAATACGTAGTAATTGTGAAAAACAGTGTTGTTTGATCAAGAGTAACCTCCGTTTAGTAGTAATTCGAGATACCCTAGTAAACTAAAATGTGGTAAAAGTAACTTTCGCTAAATGGCGGCTTCGAATCAGCTGTCAGTTTGCTTGGTAGGTTTCTGTCAGTCAACTGTCAACGGCGGTAAAGCGCTCACGTTTTGACTATAACTAATATATTAAGTAAAGAGTAGTAACGAAACTTGCTACCTAACACAAATATTTTGACACGTGCAAGAGTCTCAGTTGTTAGCTGTCAATTGGACACGACGAAATATAATGTAATGTAAATGTAATTAATTTGTTTGTCCTCTTTATTGTGAAATTTCACAATGGGCGGATTTATTGTCATATGACAATCTCTTACAACCAACATCTTTTAATCTAACCCTGTTTATGATGTCGAGAAGTGACCTAAGCAAGAGTTGTAGGCGGTCCTTAGAATGGTCATTAATTTAAATATAGTATAAAAGGATTGTATCCAAGCATTATATCAAATCTTCAATAATAGTTGCCGAAAATATCCGATTTTCAAAGTTTTACTGACAGACTTTTCTGATGACTAATATGGGGATCTAAAGGGACCAGTGCAGATGGGCCATTATGACCCTTTTGTTACGGTCACAATGGCCCAACCGCACTGTCACAGGCTAGCACCCATCCGGTAGCCTCCACGAAGAAGTGCGAGCCCGGGTAGGTTTCTGTGCCTGCGGGCCAGTTTCCCTGGTAATCAACCTTCGATCGCTCCTGGACAGTTTGCGCACCGTGCGGAGTCAGCCAATCGACTGTGCATTCCGACTGATAACCGGGGGCATCTGGAAACGGCTTTGTTTACTATGTAGCGGAGATGATTGTTAACCTTATGGCAGCCGCTCTTAAAACGACTAATCGACTACCCGATCCCGGGTGAACAGCCGGGCGAAGGAGGCCGTGGTTCCCGATAGATTCGGTAGACACCATATCACCGCAATATAAGGGAGAGGACCGCGCAAGCGACCTCGAAACCCGCAACCACTCGGGAGGCCGGAGAAATCTGGCTAAAATTGGTAGCAAGGGCGCCCGGTATCTCGCGTTGAGGCGTTGGCTTCTTATGGGCCAGTGGCGTAACTAGACAGTGGACTGTTTCGTTCCAAAGTGTTATAAGCTCATCTCCCAGGAGATAGAATGATCAATATCCTTAAAACGATCAGTATCACAAGTGGTATGACGGGCAAAGGACGCCCAGGTCCGCGGTAAATTCTTATCGAATTATCGCTGACAGGTAGAGGCCGCGTAAGCGACTTCGGACCCGTAACCAGTCGGGAGGAAGGTGGTATCCTGATGGTTAATTCCAGAAAGAGATATCGTTCCAAAACTGGTAGATAGGGGGCGAGGCTCTGTCATCTGCGCTCACCTCGCGAGAGATATAACGATCATTATCGTCAAAACTTCGTAAGATGACGGGTTCGCTCGTTATAGTTTGCCCGTTGTAGTTGACATAATGTTTATATGAGAGACAGTACGACATCAGTACGACAATCCCAATAAAGTTGCCGAATTATTTAACAATTATTTTGAGGCTATCGGCGGAATCACATCGTCCAATCAGTCAACAGGTCCGACTTCAGCTGTTAAAATTTTGGAAAAATTCCGACCCAGAACATCAGAGTGTTGTGTATTGTCCTCGGTGACTAGGGAGGAGGTTATAAAAGTAGCCCAATCACTTAAGCCCAAGTCGTCGACTGACATATGGTATGTGTCCAGCCGATTACTAAAGTCATCAACGCCTGCACTAGCAGATTATCTTTGCGCTCTGTTTAATTCATGCATAGTAGAAGGCACCTTTCCGGACAAATTAAAATTGGCAAAAATTATACCTTTATTCAAAAAAGGGTGTCGTGATAACATAGATAACTATAGACCGATATCCATATTACCGGCCTTTAGCAAAATTTTTGAAAAGTTAATATTGAATCGCATTACTAAATTTTTCGACACTCACGACATTATTAACAGTAAACAGTTTGGTTTTCGGGCAGGATTATCGACTGTTAATGCTACATCGAAACTACTGCATGAGTTATTGAATGGGCTGGATAGATCAAAAACAGTTGTTGGTCTGTTTTGTGACCTATCAAAAGCATTTGACTGCGTTAACCACAATATTCTACTGAATAAATTAGAACACTATGGTATCAGAGACAAAGGGCTAAATCTAATTCAATCATACCTGCAAAATAGGTATCAAACGACAAAGTAAATGGAACAAGAAGCCAACCGATTCTAGTAACAAAGGGTGTACCTCAAGGTTCCATTCTAGGTCCATTTTTATTTTTAGTGTACACCAATGACTTGCCGGGATGTGTGTCATCCGAGAATGATGACATTACACTGTTTGCAGATGACACATCTCTTATCTTCTGTGACCAAAATAAGGAATCATTAATAAATAGAATTAGGTACACGATTGATCAACTCTTGATTTGGTTTAATTCTAATGAATTACGTCTAAATATTACAAAATCAAAAATAATTCCTTTTCGCTTAAGACCTGCCAATGTTGACTATTTAAATGAATTACACGACTATTTTGAAATCGACATCACAGAAGATATAAATTTTCTAGGATTAAGAATTGACAGTAAATTACAATGGAATGTGCACATCCAACAATTAGCTAGTAAGCTATGTAGCTCGATATACTCTATTAAAAAAATCAGAAGTCTTTGTGGTTTTGCGGCAGTCAAATCAGTATACTTTGCGTATTTTAACTCATTAAGACTTATGGACTACTATTTTGGGGGAATGCTGCAACCAGTAAAAGAATCTTTCTTTTGCAAAAGAGAGCACTGCGCAGCATGTATCAGGTAACGACTAGACCTCATGCAAAGAATATTTCATCAAGGCAAGGGTAATGACTATGTATTCGGCGTTCATATACCAGTGTTTAATGTATGCTAGACAGCACCTAACAGAAACCCCAATTAATGCAGACATTCACTCGCATCATACCCGCGGTAGCTCCCTTTTATGCGTACCCCGAATACGACTGGCAAAAGTACAGAAAAGCTACTTGTACCTTAGCATTAAATTCTATAATCTACTCCCTACAAAATTTAAACAGCTGGAGGACATAAAATTTAAAAAAAACATCAGGAGATGCTGATAGGCCACCCTTTCTATAATTTGGCCGAATTTGAGGGCCACGATTTTTCAAATATTGTGCCCATTTAAATTACTTAAAAAAGTAGAGCCTTATTGTCTGATTATTTTATATGGTCATATATCTGTACTTTTTAGTTTAAAATGCATAACGTAGATTTAATTTGATTATTTAACATTTTACTGACAATTTGAATATTACGATAAATAATTTTACTACGTATCTTTTCGATCACTAACTACTTCAAATATTAAGCTTCTATTTTGATTATTTATATTTATAGTTTGACAATCTAGTAGTTAATTCTAGACTAACTATGTATGTTCAGTAAAGAGTAGTAGCGAAACTTACTACATAACCCAATTATTTTGATACGTCCAAGAGCGGTCTTTAGCCGTCAATTGGACCACGACGAAAATGTAATGTAATGTAAAAGAGAGACATCAATTTTAAGAAGTGGTGCATCGTGGTAAGATAACTGAGTCTTCAAAGATTCGACTCTAATCCTTGCTCGAGGTATATTTGCGAAGGACCTGATTAATCGAGAACGCGGCTCAGCGGAAAATTCTTGGTCTTAAAAGCGACGAATCAAGATAATTTATTCACAGATAATAGGCCTCTTAATCTCTTCGAACAGACTAATTCGCCATGTAAATCGACGTTGATATTTCCAAGAATAACAATTTCGCAAATTTCGGATTGAATTTTATTCAGCAAGAACTTTATATAACTGCTACCAGGAATTTATCAGACCGTTGCCAGTTCCCCCCAGTTATACGCCGGGATGCATAATCGCGCCGTATGATGCGCCAACTGCCAGCAGCGCCCGATGATTTCTCTTAGGGGATCCGATCGCACTTGTCCACGACACAGCCGCGACGAGGTCCTTTCCAGGTACAACCCTTTTTGAGGAGGCTACCGGGTGGGAGTTAAACCGTGAGTTAAGCCGACCCAATATAAACTAACAAGTCGTCAGGCCCAAGCTGTACGGAACCGTTTGATACGAAATTTAGATTCGCAACAAAATTAGAGATATTCCGAACAAAATATATGGAAAACGCTATGCCGGTCAAGTGCATGTCTGACTCGAACGCCAAGGGTTTCGTAAAAAAATCATCAAAAAAAGTAATTCTCGCTGTGAAAATCATCAAAAAAGTAATTCTCGCTGTGAAACATTTTCAACCATATTGACTAGAAAGAAATTGTTAATTTTTAACACGCTTTTATTAGGTCGATCTGTATGTAACTATGTAATGGAATCTAAGGTAACTAATTTAACCATCTTCCAAGGGTAGTAGCGTCATGAAAATTGGCAGCTGTATGTAGTTCTGATGACAATACAATAATATGGTACTGTCGAACTGATCTGATGATGGAGTCGGAAGATATGAACTGGAACTTCATTATGGAACATCGTATCATAGCTGTGTTTGGACTTGTTAGAAAAGTCTTGGAATGAACTTTGACCACGATTAGGTTTCAAGGTCTGATGATGTGGTTTTTACGTGCATTCATAAAAGCGTGTTTTTTAGTGTTTTTTTTTTATTATTAATTTATTATTAATAAAATTGCATATGGATCTATACACTCTGATGTAGGAAGGATTTTCTTTAAATTCTTGAAATAATTGAAATGTAAGGGAAAAAAATCGGTCGTGTTACTCCAAGACTTTCCCGGCAAAGTAGCTAAAGACTAATTTAATCTGAATATTAATATCATATATAAAATCGATGAGGGCACTCTCTCGGCAGGCGGTCGAACCCGGCTGGGTTTTTTGCGACACCTCAGGCGGCACGGTTCGCTTCTAGGCTAGTCTCTGGCGGATTGGCGTCATATTTGATTAAAATATAAAACGGAATATAAACATTATTAGTAAAATTTCGAATGTGTACCAAATTGCAAGTCATTAAGACCGATATTTCGAGGTATAAATATGACTAGTGTGCCCTCTGGTGTACCGATTTAAACCACAACCTTTTCAACTCTTGCCATGGCTAAATGATACCTGCATGCTAAGTTTTAGCTCCATCGGATTACGCGTTTGGGCGCTATCGAGGAGGAAACCACACTGCAAAGACATATTATATAGACGGACTCGGGGGGGGGGGGGGGGCGAAAATAGATATTTCGGTCTTCAACTCGAAAAAAAAGGCGCATTCACAATACTTTCCCTCCTCGTTGTTTGGTGGACCTGAAAAATCCATTTTAATTTAATTTTTGCTATTGAAATTTAATTAATTAAATGTGAAGTCGATTACAAAAGTAATACAATATTATAGTGTTTTATTTCTCAAAGTAATATGTTTTTAATATTTAATATTTATTGCATGTAAATGTTTTTTCTTTCCACAGTAAAATTTTAAATGTTACTTTGGTTGTTTTGGAGCGAAGCGATTCAATTTATGCGTAGAATTGTCTTATTTGAATGAATTCTTTATTTACTGGACTAAGAGAATTGCATTTTGTTTTCCTGAGCTAGTGGTTTTCCGCTTTTAAATTCAGAGTGTTATATCTTGGTATCTTTTTATTTCTCCTGGAGGATGGCATAATATTTACATAATGTTCATTATAAAATGTAAGGAATATTTTCAACGTAGCAACGTAGCTTAAAGTAGCTTCATTCGGTGTGTTTTATGCCGTATTAATTTTAAATACCCGATTAATTTTATTTCTATAATTAGTAATACTGCAGATATCCATAACATGTCATACACTAATAACACTAGCCAACAAAATTAAACTTTAACTTGCTTGGCAAGAAAATTATTGTGGACGCACTTTTGTGTGTCTGTCTGTCTGTCTGTTTGTATTCCTCCACGATAGCGCCCAAACGCTTCATCCGATTGAGCTGAAATTTAGCATGAAGGCATCATTTGTTCATTGGCATGAGTTCAAAAGATGGTAGTTGATATCGGTCCACCAGGGAGTACGCTAGTCATGCTACAATTTTGAAATATTGGACTTAGAGACTTGAGAATCGGTGCCTCATTGGACCGAAATCACATTGTGAAATTGTGGTTGATAATCAACTCATAATATTTTAAGTAGTATGAAGTTGCAAAATACTATGGATGTTTCCAAAGTTCTGGGAATGTAGCTATAATTTTTATTATTTCGTTAATTTTCGTCAATATTAAAATGTAGTTTTTCATCTACATTTAATTGAATACATTTATCCAAAAAAAACTGAATACATTTACACAAAAAAAAACGTTTCGGTAAACCGCATCATATGAACGCACGAGTAGCCTTATTCGTAGCCGAGATCCCTTAAACCGTCGGATGCCAACAGTGCCTATAGGCACTTTGCGCCATATAACAGATTATATATATATATATATATATATATAGATATATATATATATATATATATATATATATATATATATATATATATATATATATATATATATATATATATATATATATATATATATATATATATATATATATATATATATATATATATATATATATATATATATATATATATATATATATATATATATATATATATATATATATATATATATATATATATATATATATATATATATATATATATATATATATATATATATATGTCATGATCCTTTATGAATAGTGATCGTTAGTCGACTGCAAAAGGACCTTTAATGAATAGTGATCGTTAGTCGACTGCAAAAGGACCTTTAATGAATAGTGATCGTTAGTCGACTGCAAAAGGACCTTTAATGAATAGTGATCGTTAGTCGACTGCAAAAGGACCTTTAAACCTGTCGAAAGTCGTGCACATCCGTAAGTATATCTCATTCAAACATAAGCATTTCCCAATACAACCTGGGATTTCCTTCGCTACTTTTTAAGTAGCTTTTACTAATTTTATTTTAAATAAAAACATGATCCTATAAACGGATTTCTTTACAAACCTTATGATATATAACTATATATATATATATATATATATATATATATATATATATATATATATATATATATATATATATATATATATATATATATATATATATATATATATATATATATATATATATATATATATGTATATATATATATATATATATATATATATATATATATATATATATATATATATATATATATATATATATATATATATATATATTGTTCAACGAGGTCTTGTTCAATGGTGAAGTACCCAAGGATTGGACTAACAGCATCGTTGTGCTCTTCCATAAGAAAGGCGATAAGACCCTTCTGAAAAATTATCGTCCTATTTCACTTTTAAGTCAGGTGTACAAAGTATTCTCCAAAATCCTGACTACACGCTTGACACAAAGACTGGATGAATATCAACCCAGGGAACAGGCAGGATTTCGGAAGGGTTTTGGAACGATCGACCACATCTTCACACTTCGGCAGGTTATCCAAAAGTCCGAAGAATACAATAGGCCCCTTTATCTAGCCTTCGTCGATTATGAAAAAGCATTCGACTCCATAGAACACTGGGCAGTCACCGAATCGCTACATCGATGTCATATAGACTACCGGTATATACAGATCCTGAAGAGCTTGTACAAAGCGGCAACAATGACCGTACAGCTGAAAGAACTAACAGACCCTATACCAATCCAAAGAGGAGTCCGACAAGGTGACGTTATATCCCCTAAGCTGTTCACCAACGCTATGGAGGATATATTCAAGACATTGGACTGGAGTGGCAAGGGAATCAACGTTGACGGCGTGTATCTCAATCATCTGCGCTACGCGGATGATATAGTTATAATCGCTGAATGTGCCGAAGACCTACAACTCATGCTGGAGCAACTATATCACGCGTCCCTGCGAACGGGTCTTAAGATGAACATGGACAAGACAAAGGTTATGGCGAAAGCCGATCTCACACCGAATCCCATTTCATTGAATGGACAACCGCTGGAGCAGTTGCAGGAGTACACATACCTAGGACAGGTGATAAACCTCGGCCGGGACTCGATGATGGCAGAGATAAAGCGAAGGAAACAATTGGGATGGGCAGCCTTCGGGAAGCTGAGCTTCGTGCTGAAGTCCAGAATTCCCCAATCGCTCAAGACAAAGGTGTATAATCAGTGTGTGTTACCGGCTATGACGTATGCTTGTGAGACATGGACACTGACTGCTGGGATGATCTACAAGCTTAAGGTGGTGCAGCGTAACATGGAGCGAGTCATGCTTGGCATATCGTTGCGCGATCGAGTCCGAAACGAGCTCATCAGACAGCGCACGAAGGTGGTCGACGTGGGTCAAAGAGTGGCCAAGCTGAAGTGGGCTTGGGCCGGCCATGTGGCCCGACAACACGACGAACGGTGGAGCAAGCGCGTTTTGGAGTGGATACCCCGGCTAGGCAGAAGAAGTGTGGGCAGACCACCGGCCCGATGGTCAGATGACATCAAGGAGATAGCTGGACCAGTCTGGATGAGGGAAACGGACAACGGATCCGGGTGGAGAGTGATTGGAGAGGCGTATGCCCAACGGTGGGCGAATACGCGCTGATGAAGAAGAATATATATATATATATATATATATATACTAGCAGACCCGGCCACGCGTTGCTGTGGCTAAGGTTTTTGTTATATTACATTGTAGTAAACTATTTAATAGGAACGGTAGGAGAACATCATTCATGGGGACCACCATGCTTTTTTAAATAGATGCCATTTGTAAAAAAATATGGCGAACTCCATGACAGATTTTCTACTACCGTAACCCCTTAATTAATACAATGAAATTATTATTTACGAACGAAGACGGAAACGTTAATGCTGGTATAAAAATCCTCTGGATTGGGATTTAAAGGGGAAGGACTTTCAACACGATTGATTAAAATTTTCGTACAGTTGATATTAATCAAAAATCAATACAAAAGAATTAATTTTAAAATTTATTATTATTTTTATTAAAGTTTGTAACAAATGAGTATATTACAAAGTTGTTAGTAAATAACATGTGTTTTTACAAAATGGCTGTTGATGATGACGAAAGGTAACCTGAAACAACGAAATTTCTTCAATATCAAATTAACACCGTGGACAAAAACGTTTTTTCAAATTTACCGCAAAATTAAAAAAAAAAAAAAAAATATTGAAAAAAACATAAAAATTTGTGCCCTTTTTTAAAAGTTTCACGAAAATATTTTTTTTTTCATCGTTTTTTTTTAAATATTTCGGTTAATCTTAAAACTCTGCAAATTGTCATAATTTCTGTAATATCGGTAATTGTTATCGATATTACGATATGCTCGAATGTGTGGGGCGCGCCAGTTTTGCATGCGGCAAACTTGCCTGTCATGCCACTTTGTCACTTTTTCATGTCAAAACATGTCACTTTTGACAGCTCCAAATTTGTTGAGGGCAGATTTGCAGGAGGCAACCTTGCAGGCGGCAACCTTGCAGGCGGCATTTTTGCAGACGGCATTCTTGCAGAAAGCAAACTTGCATACAAACCCGAAGTTAGCAACGTTTGAGAATGGCGCATTAGGACATGATTACACGAAATAAAATAATTTTATATTATTTTACAAACCAAAAATAAAGCAGTAAAGCATATGCTATAAATTTTAAATTTAGAAAAAGAAGTAGCAAATTATCATGTCAGGGTAAATTAAAGTGGTGAATATTTTTACCTCTCCACATTTAATTACCGGCATCCTTGTAGTGGATGATTCAGTACATCAAACTAAACATTAAAAAAAATGTTTTAAGTTTTTCTGTTAGGTTAGGTTAGGTTAGGTTTTTCTTTCCCTAAAATCGAAGTGACATTAATTACCGGCATCCTTGTAGTGGATGATTCAGTACATCAAACTAAACATTAAAAAAAATGTTTTAAGTTTTTCTGTTAGGTTAGGTTAGGTTAGGTTTTTCTTTCCCTAAAATCGAAAGTTGATTGCTGAGATCTGCGATGGAGAGGACACTCAAAGAAGTGGACTGGTTTCCCTACCCTGACATATGAAAACGCGGCTTTTGTCGATTTCTACTCTGGTAACACTAAATTTTAAATACGATGTTTTGCTCCTAACTTCATTTTCTGCAAAAATGCCGTCTGCAAAAATGCCGACCCTCGAAACGTTAGTTTGACATTTGCAAAACTGCCTTCTGCAAGATTGCCTTCTGCAAAACTGCCGCCTGCAAGAATGCCGTCTGCAAGATTGCCGTCTGCAAATCTGCCTTCTGCAAGTTTGATGGGACCCGAATGTGTCGGCCACGGTACGTACAAACAAAATGACCGCAAATTTCTTGACATTGCAATGAACATTTTGAACGCCTATATCTCTCTTATTTATTGAGATCGAATAAAGATTATGGAAGATTAGGAATCAGCGTGGCGAATATAGCGTGGTGAATTACTTAATTTTTTATTTTGGCCTGTTTTTAAAATTTAAACTTTGAATGCCTATCTCGCTTATTTATAGCGACCGACACAATTTTCTTCCAGATTTAGCATTAAAATGAAAAAAAATGGAGAGAGGTTCCTATACTGCAGTTATTCCACTTTTATAACTATGTGATAATACTTACCTACATGTATATATTTTAATTAAAGAGTTTTGAACAATGAAGCACAAATAATTAAAAAGCAGGAATAATTTCACTGTATTACCTTCACAATATTTTGAATTTAGAATAACGCTTGCCCGACTATGACGTTTGTAGGTTTAACATAGCAGCGCCATCTATGGATTACTCAATAGATAACGCCATCTGTTAAAATCGTTTGGAACTAACAGATAATTGCGAATGTCAAATAATAGACATTGCAATAAAATAATATCGCGACTATAAATTAAGACGTAAGCT
Source organism: Micropterix aruncella (assembly GCA_944548615.1). Classification (NCBI taxonomy): domain Eukaryota; kingdom Metazoa; phylum Arthropoda; class Insecta; order Lepidoptera; family Micropterigidae; genus Micropterix; species Micropterix aruncella. The sequence continues at coordinate 16,767,528 of OX155973.1, forward strand.
ATCCTATCTTTCAAGTTGGATCAAACTGCACATTGTGTGCAAATTTGATTCAAATCGGTTAAGTAGTTTAGGAGTCCATCGCGGACAAACAACGTGACACGTAATTTATATATATTAAGATATATATATATATATATATATATATATATATATATATATATATATATATATATATATATATATATATATATATATATATATATATATATATATATATATATATATATATATATATATATATATATATATATATATATATATATATATATATATATATATATATATATATATATATATAATATAAATATATAATATACCTACACGACTAACAAGATTAATTACTGGGTAACAAGAGGGAATTCATAAAAAACAATATTGTTAGTATTTATTTACAAAATCGACCAAAAAGTGGCGGCGCAGTTTTTTGCACGCGAAGGCTGGCTTTCGAGCGGTTTAGTAGCCCGCAGACGCTGCGGCCGTCGCGAGCAACCGCGGCCGCCGCGGGCGTAAATCGCGTCGTGAAATGTGCTGCTCAATTTTACATACATATCTGCATTCTACGGAGGCACCGGGCGCGCAACCGCGGCGGACGCGGGTGGAAACCGCTTCGTGATATCTAAGCCAAAGGGATGCAGCTCGGTGATAAAAGAGGAGGGGTTTATACCGCCGGAGTGAAGAAACCATAAATCGATAGATACAGATGTAGGTACGATGTCGACGTTGCGACACTAGTCGATTTAAGCTAGGTTTTCCTAGCAACTCATTTTTTGCACTGTACTACGTAATACGCTCAGCGCAATACGCCATCCACTTCTTTCTTTGAAATTAAGTCGACTGTTTTCTTACAGAACGCAACACGTTCCACATCGATATTAAATCCTATATCGCTGGTTCCACACGGGAGCAATAAGCTCGGCGCGATTGGCGGACTGTTTTAAGGGTTCCCTAGACGATCAAAATTTCATGTCAAGCATATACGTGCTTGGCAAGCAATGATTGACGTGGCTTAATGCTTAGAACCTAATGGGCCCTGTTGGAGTTGGCCACGAAGACCCATTCGTTCAGGGTCGGTCATACTCACAGGTCATCACCCATCCGGCAGCCTCCATGCAGAAAGGAGAGCGAGGGTAGGACGCTGGCCTGCTGGCCGGTCTCCCTATAGGAGTCAACCTTCGGGCGCTCCTGGATGGTTTATGCACAGTGCGGCGGCGTCAGCCAATCGATTGTACACTCCGACTAACAGCCGGTGGAGTCTGGGAACAGTAATGTTTCCTATAGAGCGGGGATGGCAACTGCTCTTGAAACGACCATTTGGCTACCCGATCCCGGGCCAATGAGCCGGGAAAAGGATGCCGTGGTCCGCGATAGATTCGGTTGACACTGAATCACCGCTTTATAAGGGAGAGGACTGCGCAAGCGACCTCGAACCCATAACCAGTCGGAAGACCGCAGTACTCTGGTTGCAACTGGAAGTAAGGGCGCGAGTGTCAACCCGCAAGGTAACATACCTGGCTATCTCGCGATAAGCCGATGGCATCTTACGGGCATGTGGCGGAAATTGACGGTGGACTGTTTTTGACCTAAGTCTTCTGCGCTCACCTCATAGGAGACAGAACGATCAATTTCGTTAAAACTTCCTGAGGTGACGGGTTCGCCCGTTGTAGTCGACAGCTCTAGTTGTGGCTTAATGCTTGTCGAGCATGTATACACTTATTTTCCGGCGCAGCTGGATAGGGATTTCAAACTCAGGAATATGTTAATATATATTTTGTTCAATATTGACCAAAAATGCCATATTTTACAGTTATTATACTAGAAAGTCGCGTCAATTGGACGTAATTTCGTTAAGGCGACATGAGACATCTGCAAAATATTTGAAATGGGCGGACACGCGAATAAATAGGCGGGGTCAATTTTGTAGGGTTTGACCAATAAAAATCCAGCGTTGACGAAGCGTCAGGCGCAGATTCTCGTTTGCTCGCACGCGCGGCGGCGACCGGGCGCATACTAAACTTTTTATCGCGCTAGCACAGAATAACTATCTTTGCGCAGTGGTGGTATAAGGTTGTTAATGGGAAAGCACATTTAGCGTTACTCTCAGAGCGCTCTCACGTTTTACTTAATTGTATTTAATTTAAGGCCTAAATATAAAATGTGGCTAAGCACGACGCTAAAGAATTAACCAGTCAATATAATAATATTAAAATAAAACACACTCACCGCTTACATTGTAGGAGTAATCGCGCCTGAAAGTTTTCGAAATCAGTTTAAAACCCTAATGTCCAAGTCAATGACAAACTTTTTTGAGTCTAAATTGTAAATTGGTTCCTTATCGAGGGATTCGCTTAGAATCTTTTTAAAAAATAATGTTTATATGTTTTAAAAAAAACCCTAATACCAAAATTATTCAGATATGGTCGTTCCCAGATATCATGTCACCTTAAGGACCCTTATACGTTACGGGGATACACAACATTATAAAATAATTTTTCAATAGACAGCCCGGAAGAGTTTTAAACCTGAGTATTTTTAATCCAAAAAAACCTTAATTTAATTCGTAAATTTATTGTATACTCAAATATCGTCGAAAAAATTCGATATTTCGTTACATATCGGTATTTCGGTATTAGTAGAAATACGGACCAATCGGAAGATTCTAGACCACTGGATGTGAGCTGCGTGAAAAGCATTTCTCTAAGTCTAGACGGTCAAGCGTTGCCAAAATATAATTTTTCATTAAGCATTGCCCACAGCACGTAGTTTGCTTGTCAAGCCACCAGGCTTAGTTCTATACGGTCAAAATTGTTCGTCAAGCACGAAAACGTCACGCGCTTGGCAAGCAATTTTTACCGTCTAGGGGGCCTTTTACGCTCCTGCCGACGTGATAGAGTTAAAATCGGTTTCAGCTTCACAAAAAACGCGCTGCAAGGAAAACCTAGGTTTAGACAGCGACGAATTCGATTCGAAGTCTTATGGAAGCGAGAGAGAGAGAGAGAGAGAGAGAGAGAAAGAGAGAGAGAGAGATAGAGTGAGAGTGTGTGTGTGTGTGAGAGAGAGAGAGAGAGAGTATTGAGTTTTCTTTGTATTGTACTGTGTATCTCAAGTAATTTTGTATCTTTATTTATTTTATTTTTGTTAAAAACATACAGCATAAAAATAACATATAAGCATAACATATATCAGTAGTAAAGCCAATGATGTTTTAAATTATTTGCTATATAAGGATTACAAAATATGCTAAACAATACAATACAAAGAAAACCAAAAAGAATTTAAAACTAACAGTTAAAATCGCTGTGTGCGAGTGTATGGGTGTTGGTGTGTGTTTGTGTGATGGAGAGCGTGTATGTGTGCGTGTGTATGTGTGTGTTTCGGTGTGTGTAAGGGTGTATGCATGTGTGTATGGGTGTGTGTATCTGTAGTGCGAATGTGCTTGTGAGTGCCTGTATGTGCATGCTAATTCAATCCGATCTGATAATCAGCTTTTCACGTACTTCCTCAACAATGGATCGACTATTTTGATGGTTAAATATGTCAATATCGTTAAGGCATACATTGTATGTATGCATAACGCGCTATCGATAAGCTTATCTGTCTAGAGCAGTCAAACTGCACACGCATTCAAGCAATTAAAATTATTCTATATATGTTTTTATTGTAGTTTTACCTCGGCAACCCCCTCATTCACAAAGGACAACTTACGCGAATAGATATAATAGAACAATGATCTTAATTAGGAGAACTCTAATAACTTTCAAAACATGTCTAGCTGATGCGAGTCGAGGAATGCGCTAACACGAGCAAGTCATTAGGATAATGATGCCCAGGGTGCACAGCCCTAAAAATGTAGCAGCGAGATATGAAATTAACAAAATTATGTTTTGGAAAACAAACTTTTCCGCTGTTACGCAGTAACATTGCTACCAATTAGGAAAGTGGACAAGATAACGGAAAATTCTAAGGCATTCGCTAACAAGTGCAGCAGAAGCACGAATACGGTCTGGCACTCTTGTCTACATAAAACTGATCAAGTGTAAGTTTCGTATCTCATTAAAAAAGAAACTTTTGCTGCGAAAAATTTTCAGACATATTGACTAGAAATATATTGTGATTTTTTATTAATAAAATTATAAATGGATCTATACACTCTGATGTGAAATGGATTATCTTTAAATTCTTGAATTAATTAAAATGTAAGAAAAAAATCGGTTGTGTCACCCCAAGACTTTCCCGGAAAGTAGCTAAGGACTGATTTCATCTGAATAAAAAAATCATATATAAAATCGATGAGCGCCCTCTCTCGGCCGGCGGCGAACCCGGCTGGGTTTTATTGCGACTCCTCAGGCGGCACGGTTCGTTCTCGATTCGTAACCTCGGGCGGCTCAGAGTAATATTTGATTAAAATATATATCGGAATTTAAAAATTATTGGTGAAGCATGCATATGAGATATTCCAACCAAAGATCGAACGTGATTCGACCCAACATGGCATCGGTAATACCAAATTTCTAGTCTCTAAGTCCAATATTTAGAGGCTGGATATACCTTCTGTCTAAAAAGTTCCGGGAATTTAGAATTTAAAAAGATTCTGTTAATGATTTAAAAAAATAAATAATTTGAAGTTGGTAGAACTGTTTTTATTTACTCTATGCCTAGAATGCGCGCGAACTGTCAGCCATTTTGATTAGAACAGCAATTGAATTGTACACCTTAGTAGTGCGTCACGATTTTCACAATGAACTAAAGTATTGACAAAGAGTTTGCCTTAAATTTTGTGTTGCGAACGGATTTTCGTGTGCCAATTCCCTAAAAATGTAAAAAAAGGCTTATGGCGAATAGTTCTATCCAAAACACGGATCTACGAGTGGTACAAAGCATTCAAGGAGGGCCGAGAGATCGTCGAAGACAACCCTAGTTCCGGGCGACCTTCGACCTCTTCAAAAGACGAAAATATCGAATAAGTCAAGAAAATTGTGCTCCGTAATCGCCATTCCAGCTTAAGAGAGATAGCACGTGACCTTAACCTGAAGTCTCATGAGTCCATTCGCTCGATTTTGGTAGATAAATTGGGCATGAGACGCATCGCCGCTCGGCTCGTTCCAAAGGAGTTGAATTTTCTACAACAACAGTACCGCAAACAAACTTCTTTAGACATGCTGGATCGCGTCGATTCTGATTCCACATTAATATAACGCATTATAACTGGCGATGAGACATGGGTCTATGAATTTGATATGCAAACAAGTCAACAGGCATCAGAGTGGAGGACAAAAAACGAGCCAAAACCGAAAAAAACCACGACAAAGTCGTTCAAAAGTCAAAGTGATGCTCATTGTTTTCTTTGATATTCGAGGTTTAGTCCATCACGAATTCGTTCCAGAAGGACTAACGGTCAATAAGGAATATTATTTGGCCATTTTGAAGCGTTTACGTCAGAAAATCCGTCAAAAACGGCCTGAATTGTGGATCAACAATTCGTGGATTTTCCACGAAAATAATGCACCGTCGCATAGAGCAGTAATTGTGACCGAATTTAAGGCCAAAAACGCGACAAATACAATCAATCAACTACCGTATTCACCAGATTTGGCCCCGTCAGACTTCTTTCTGTTCCCAAAACTAAAATTGCCTCTTCGTGGTACCCGTTTTGAGTCCATAGAGTCCATTAAAGAAAATTCGTGGAAGGAATTGAAGGCTATACCGAAAAACGCCTACAAAAAGTGTTTTGAAGATTGGAAAATCGCTGGCGAATGTGTGTTGCATCAAATGGGGACTACTTTGAAGGTGATAAAATAAACATTGACGATTAAACGAAAATTGTGTGTTTTATTTAATAATTCCCGGTACTTTTTAGACAGAGTAGTATAAGTAGTCCACCCCCTGGTGGACCGATTTCAACAACAATCTTTATAACTCTTTCAAGTCTATCGTGAGAGACAGTATCAAACGTCTTGGCCGAATCCAGAAAAAACAGCAAGTCATTTGTATTCTTCGTCTAGAGATAGTACTATTTTCCGATACGGCAAAGGCGTCACTGGTTTCCATCCCCGTCCTAAATCCATATTGGTTTGTATATTTATTTATTTATTTTATTTTATGGTAAATTTACAGATAGTAAATACATAATATAGTACTTTTAAAACATAATTAAACAAAACAAATTTACTATCCTATGAATAGTTTACAATGCTTGCATTACAAATTATTATTGAAATAACATGAACACGTTCATAGAGGAAAAAAGTAATAAGACTGATGATAATATAAGGGTAAGAAAAGTAACAATAAGGTAAGTTGTTAATAAGGTAAGTTCAAGAAAGGGTTATTATAAAGCAAAATAGAAGTATGAATAATTCGATAATTCGAAGTATGAATATTTAAATACATAAATGATATGATATACATAATAGTATGGTAAAATATAATACAGTAAACTAGGATGGCAGTTAGTGTAATGTTAAGAAGTAGGAGAAGGCTAGGTGTGATCGAATCTTTAATTAAATTAATGGAATCATACAATTTATTTATTTATTTATTTGTTACAACTTGGTAGAGAGTTAACAGTGTGATCGTAGAGATATAATTTCTAACTATTTATATAGGCAATAAGGAAATGAACACAACCCATACGATCATTCTAAACGAATATATATATATATATATATATATATATATATATATATATATATATATATATATATATATATATATATATATATATATATATATATATATATATATATATATATATATATATATATATATATATATATATATATATATATATATATATATATATATATATATATATATATATATATAGAAATATTTGATAGTTTTGTGTATATATTCTTTTTAGAATTGATCAATAAGATGATTATAAAGTAAATAATTATAAAAGCCACTTAAATCGTGACGAAGGATTCCCTTGATCGGATTCGGGAATCGAATCCGATCAAGGGAATCCTTCGTCACGATTTAAGTGGCTTTTATAATTATTTACTTTATAATCATCTTATTGATCAATTCTAAAAAAAATATATATATATATATATATATATATATATATATATATATATATATATATATATATATATATATATATATATATATATATATATATATATATAGATATATATATATATATTAATATATATATATATATATATATATATATATATATATATATATATATATATATATATATATATATATATATATATATATATATATATATATATATATATATATATATATATATATATATATATAGATATATATATATATATTAATATATATATATATATATATATATATATATATATATATATATATATATATATATATATATATATATATATATATATATATATATATATATATATATATATATATATATATATATATATATATATATATATATATATATATATATATATATATATATATATATATATATATATATATATATATATATATATATATATGTATATATATATATATATATATTTATATATATATATAAATATATATATATATATATATATATATGTATATATATATATATATATATATATATATATATATATATATATATATATATATATATATATATATATATATATATATATATATATTTATATATATATATATATATATATATATATATATATATATATATATATATATATATATATATATATATATATATATATATATATATATATATATATATATATATATATATATATATATATATATATATATATATATATATATATATATATATATATATATATATATATATATATATATATATATATATATATATATATAGATATATATATATATATATATATATATATATATATATATATATATATATATATATATATATATATATATATGTATATATATATATATATATATATATATATATATATATATATATATATATATATATATATATATATATATATATATATATATATATATATATATATATATATATATATATATATATATATATATATATGATAAAGAGTTAGTTACATACAATACATCGTATCTTTCACACGATTTATCAAAAACTCGACACATTCTGGTAAGAGGTCTATTCGAAGCGATGTTGCTATTGCAAGCGACAACAGAAAATTTTTGAGAGCTCCTCGTTAGTCGCGGTGGCACACGAAATTGAACTTTTTCTAGACTAGCTAGTCGATTGTGCAAAAGCTTATAGAGACACATTATATCAATGATAGTCCTACGTGTTTTTAATTCCATTTGGTTGAAGTGAGAAATCCGCACTACATAACCTTTCAGAGTATTTCTGAGGCCACATTTGTTCGACAGCATGCGATATGTAAAGTGTTTTACATTAAGTTGAAAGAGATAAAGGTATAGCGCATACTGTAGTTACAGAAATTCTAATCCATACAACGCACACGTTGTTATACCATTTATTATATATGTTACTAGCTGACCCGTGCCCACTTCGTTGGGCGGTAAAACTTTTTACTTGTGATGAAATTATGAGTGTGGTTTGGTTAGTACTGAGTGCTATGATTTATTTCCTGACTGCCAAAAGAAGGGTTATATTTTTGCTGCATATGTATGTATGTATTTGCATGCCAATTTGACTATATTACCGTTATTTGTGAGTGTCTTCTTGTGAGTGTCTTATTTGTGAGTGTCTTATCTCTTTAACAATTTATGCAGTAAAACGGAAATTATATTTAGAAAAAGGGAAAAGTCTTTTGTTTTATACACTTAAGATGATAAATTTACTTATTTTGATATGAATTCATAGTTGTTGATAATATGACCAATGTTTACATGACCTAACGATTTAAATTATTTTTTTAATATAAAATACTACTTTTTGTTAATAAAATATAAAAGTTAGACATATGCTGTCGCTGACTTTTTTGTAGGCATTATCAAGCTCTACAACTTTTCCCTAGAACATAATCATATATCTCCCATCGTTAAGGCAGCGTTCGTTAGAAACGTTTTTGTTCGACCGTTTTTTCCGACTTACTTTGGAAATCCGACTACCACGAAAAAGTTCTTTGGTCATAAACTGATAAAGATTTTTTTAAGGCTTGATTGATAATAAAAACCAAATAATTTAACCAATGATAACAATAATAACATTCAAATATTAGTGTCATCTATCGCATTTTTTTACATATAGGCTGATTAAATCACAGATATAATATGGAGAGATATAATGCAATCTATATATGCAGTGAGTAATTATTACATATTAATACCTGTATACCAAAATTAAAATTGACATCTTTATATAAATAATATTAAAATAAGAGGTATAATTTAAAAATTCGTTTATATACCAGCTTAATACGCCCGCTAGGCCTCTGTTTAGAGATCTCTGCATCATGACGCTGCCATCCATTTATATAATGGAAGTAGCGCTGTTCGTTCGCAGAAATCTAACCGCTTTTAAAGTGAATGATGTGCATCACCTCTATCCAAGAAGATCCCGTAGCATGCTACGTTCGGTAAGTCATGCATTATCCAAGTCGGAGAGACTAGCCTATATCGCCGGCCCAGCGGTCTACAACAAACTCAGCGAGCACATTAGGCAGGCGCAATCTCTTGACGTGTTCAAAAGTATCTCACAGATAAGGCGTTTTACTCAATGTAGGAATATTACTCGAATGTAGACTAAAATGATTGGTGACTAAAGTGTTAATGATTTGTTCTTGTAATTGTGTAAATTGTCTCTTTGCATTTCTCGTGTATTTTATATTTTTACATTATTCTTGTGTTTTCTTTCGTTTTCTTTATTTTTATTTTTTTATTTTATTTTTATTTCCTTAAGTAATTTAATATTTTCAAACATTTCCATTACGATAGAAAAAATGTTTGCCCCTTCAGGCCTCGGCCCCTCAGCCGATTGACAAAAAGATGTCAATCGGCTGAGGGGTTGACAATGTCCCAAAAATTTTTAGTAAAATTAGTAAAAAAAATGAATACTGTCTCACCAAAACATTAATTACTGCCAAACCACTGTACCCATAATAAAAATAAAAAATATTAACATAATAAAACGTAATAAAATAAAACAAATTAAATTAAAATTAAATTAAATCGGGGCCGTCATGCTGAATCGTGTTGTGGCCGATATCGGCCAATTGGGGCTCTAGGGGTTAAAACTGTATGTATGACTTGTATACCAGTATACAAATAAAATGAATCAGAATCTGAATCTATAAGCCACGTCCACGGAACCGCTAGCAAAAACAAGTACCTACCAATTAATAATAATTAAATACAGTCCACAAGCCACATCCGATAATATGTTGATGTTTGGTTAATAATTTCAACTGCAGAAATTCATTAGATGTACTAATTATACGCTTATAACATATGCTTTTGAAATGCCTTAGGGGGCTTAAGATGAATTTGTAGTACATACCTTAAATATCCTTTACTGTTCCTTCTCTGAAACTGAGAAGCTTTTACAAAGGGTTAATTCCCGCATAATGTCTTAAGATATTCCTTTGATATTAAAACAACCTTGGAAGCTTTTAGGTAGTTAATCCATCGCTCAGGTAATGTAATTATATACATAGGTATGTCCCATTATTATATTTGATATTTAACTAATTAACCGTTGCAAGCCAACGACTGGCTTATAGTGGCCAGTGAATTACGGCCACCATTATATTACAGTAGACGAGTAAATATATTAAAAAGAATAAAAAAACACGACTGCCCTTACAGAAAGTGAACTCTTTATTACGGTTTTCTTAATTAAATATTTGTGGTTTACGTATTTATGCATATTGATACATATGTCATTAGGTAAGATAATACACAACAAGTAAATATATTAAAAGGATAAAAAACACGACTGTTGTTATGGAAAGTGAACTCTTGTCTTTATAATTATTTTTATTGGGGTTTTTTTATGGAATATTTATGGTTTACGTATTTATGCTACATATTGATACAGATATATTTCCGGATCATTTGACACAACGATATATTTATGTTAGTTTATTGATATTTGCACATTTGGACAATCAGACTACTTACCTACTTGGTATTTGGACAGTTAAGGTACCCTATGATACAAGGGGATGACATAACGATTCTAACAATACCCCACACTTCTAAATGTGTTTAGAAGTTATGGTGGAATAAAGAAAAGGAAAATATACATAGATGAAACCTGAACTCATTACACTCCTTTTTTGTTGGGCAGTCGTGTAAAAATTCACATGTCCTGGCCAGGTTAGGACACATCTCTCCAAAAGAATGCTGCCTAGATGGCGTTATCGTTCGCCTCGTCTTGTAGGTCTTAGTGTGTCATGGGATTGACTTCATCCTGCAGCGTTCGACGGTTGTATATTGAGTTCTCTGTGTAGGTTGTATATTGAGTTCTCTTGTCACACCCACCCTCAGTCTATTCGAACTACTTCAGGTAGTATAGGAGAGATGGGACGAGAGTGTAGGCCTAGTATAGGCATTTTGGGCCTACACAGTCCCCCCATAGCTATACGTCTTATACCAATAAAAATATCTCTTTATATAGAACATTTATTACTAAATCGACTCATCTCAGTTATGATCCGTTTCAGAGTTATATCCTCGTAAATATGGCGAATTACCTCATATAATAATGCTAGTTTCATCTACATTCCACACATTTTAATATCGGTTGCATTAGAATAACCTCTGTTTGTATTTTATACACGGTGGACTATCCTTCTCACTTGCCCTTTACTTTCCACTGAGTCTGCAAAAGGATGGCCAACAATAAAAAAATAACTAGAAAAAGTCAATTGTTTAGTACTAAATCGACCACGTTGATCACGAAAACGATTATGAAAATACCGAATTAGCGGTAGTTTGTTTAACTGTCAAAAACTTCCTTGGAGATCATGAGGCATACAACCATATGAACATTGTGGAAAATCTTCTGAAGTGCTACGATAGACTGGGGAGTAATATGTCTTTAATGTTACACTTCTTACATTCACACTTGAACCTCCTACCCGAAAACCGTGGTGCTGTTAGCGACAAACATGGCAAACGCTTCCACCAAGATATTTCGGATATAAAATAAATATACCAGGGTAAGTGGAGTGAATGTTAGCGGATTATTACTGGACGCTCATCAGGAAATCACCAGCAACAAAATACAAGCGATTGTGACGCTCTTAGTGACCTTCCTCAGAGGAAGAAATGCATAGGCTTAAAAGGGAAATTCTGAAAAGCTTCAAAAACTAAAAAACATAAGCTAAACTTGCATTTTCATTATCACTTGCATGTTTAGCATCGTTGAAAATATAAAGATGAACTGTTTTCATCAATGTTACAGAAAAAAAGGTAATTTTTATTGGCTAGTGTATTAGGACACCTAACATCTCCACTTAATATATCAGGACGCCTAACACGTCCAGGTATTGTATTTCAATAATTTTATAAACGAAAACCGCCGCAGAATAACTGCAACAACAAAGTATATTACTGTTTGAGTACACATTAATATATGTGAGGAAAGATTTGAGCATTCCTAGGAATGCTGGAGTTTATCAGTAGCATATGGAGGAGAACGACTGGGATATGTCACTTGAAGTCTGTAATGTGTCTCATGGTTTCTTTGCCGCTCAGTTTCCTGACGTATGTAATATGCTGAGGTCAGCTGTCCAAAAAGGTATGCCAAGTGAATGATCCTTATATCACATTATACTGTATTTTATGGATCTTCACTGCAAATAATATATTTTAAATAAATAATTGACAAAAAAATAACATTGGGTTATCGTGTAATTAGCCATATTTAATAAGATTCCTATGTTCAAAACACCGAAACGTCTCATAATTAAGGTGAGTTGTAATAGTCTAAATGTTCTACATCCAATGGTAAATATTTTATTGTTGTTGAAAAGATTGGAACCATTTTCGCCCAGCTCCTATTATTGTTGAAGAGATTGGAAGGTGGGTCCTCCATCGAATTTTTGAGATGAAGACGGAAGCAACTACTCGTATATAGAGCCTCCCTGAGATGATGATTTCTGTATGACAACGGCCTTCTTTCCATCGGCCGATCGTCCCCAAAATACTACGCCACACAGCAATAATGAATGGACTTCCACAAAGTAGCATTCTCTGGAATATTTGTTTTTTATTTAAAGCAATGGCGTCGGACGTAAATGTTGCACATGTATGCCGTTTTTCACGACTATCCAACTAAAAAAGGAATGTAATGTATTCAGGGTTCATGTATGTATGTTTTCATTTTATTTATTCAACCATAACTTCTAAACGCCTCAACCGATTTAGAAGTGTGTGGTATTGTTAGAATCGTTATGTAATCCCGAGTGTCATAGGGTACCTAAACCGTACCGAAATATTAAATAAGAAATTGTTTAAATGACCAAATGTCCAAATGTCGATAAATTGACTTAAATATATCATGTTTAGTATTAAACGAAAGGTATGATTGAGTAAATTTTGGAAATGTACATATATCTATATGGACAAATACATAAACCACAAATAATTCATATAAAAACCGTAATACAAATAATTATAAATACCTACAATAGTTCACTTTCTGTAACGGCAGTGGGGTTTTTTACACTTTTTTCATATAAGTACATACTTGTTCATGTGTATAATAGGTGTTTGAGTATTACATTGCGATACAAATCCGTGTCGACATCGGCACGGAACCTCTTCTACACGGGCAAAAATATGCTTCCGCATGACGTAGAGTAAACAGCACTGGACCCCCGGTCTATATTGCTATCGGTCCCACGCGGCCTATCTTCCTTTGACTTATCTCATAGCCTTAAGGCGAATGCCCCCATAAACTAAGTTTAACGGTTTCGGCGATGTAAATGTAGTAAATACAACCATAAAGCAATGTGGGAATCCTCACCCTGATGTAATAATTTTCGTCGGGGAAAAATCAGCGGAAAACTAGCTAAACAGTATACGGAGTCATTGGACCTTGAATATTATTATTGTCGAACTTGTACGATCGGAGTTTTAGTACGATACTACTCAGATTGACCATTCTTTATAGAGCTTGTTTAAGAATTAACGACATGATTTAAGGTAAGGGGTGGTAGCAATAGTTTCGAGATTTTCTTTCACAATATTCCACGAAAAACTAACACCATTATTCCATGAAAAACTAAGTAGAAATCAACAATTTTTTGATGATTTAGGCCTTTGGCAATTTTTATGTTTTGCTTTGTCAGCTAGAAAGTGTCCTAAATGTCTTAGGAAAAAATGTAATTAAGAAAAAAAATGGGAATTAGAGACAGAATTAGAGACAGGGAATTAGAAAGAAATACTACTATATATAGATTCGATCATTGTAATGTTAAATGTGAAAGAAAAAAGCTTCGGACGCGTAAAATTTCAAGAACAAATTTACATACATAAAAAAGAGAAAAGTTTTTTTAAACTCAGTTTATAAGGTTGTTTTTTAAAAAAACTGATCTAACCTACCGCCAAATAGGTTTTTATGTATTATTTAAAATTAAAAAAAACCTAACCTACCGAAATGTATGGGTTTGGCGCTTTTTTGAATGCCTATATCTCGCTTATTTATTGAGACCGAATAAACATTATTGCAGATTCGGAATCAGCGTGGTGAATATAGTCTGTTGACGTTAAAAAATCAACAATCTAGAAGAGGTTCCTATACTGCATTACTGTAATAATACCAAAAAATGTAATATTGAGATTCTAAAAATATCCAGTGACGTAAAAAAATGATGGCCCGGTGGCATAGTAGGTCGCCTGATCTTGTAAGGTCTTGGGTTGGATTCCCGGCTGGATCTAATTAACGGAATTGCATTTTCAATTATGTCGATCGAATGCAATAACAAGACACACGCACACGTGTTACTCGCAAACATACATATAAATACGTCATAGTAGGGGGACAATAAACTCGCCAATTGTGAAATTTCACAATAAAGAGTAGAAACATACAAACCTTTAATAAATAAGACAATAATCGAGGCAACGCGAAAAATAATACGAGATATTTTAAACAATATGTTATTTTTCCAGTAATAAGAATCTGATGCCTCAATAACACGGAAAAAATAGAGTTAATAAATTATTCGTATTCCATAATTTACAAAATTTACATTTTTGAAGTTATGGGACACGTATGTCCCATGGTCCTTAAAGGGTTAAGAAATACTAGCGAAATGTTACCCGACGTTGCCAAAGATCCCATTTCCTCCTTACCCCTTCCACCACTCTATCTTCCCACCCCACACTAATTAATATTTCGCAGTTATTCAAATGTTGTCACTTAACTCTTACACCAAAGTGTCACAAGACAGAGAAACATTAAAGGGTGTATAAATAGCCAATTATGACAACTAATTGAAATGTATAGATCGAGTGGATCGCTGTCAGGCTGTGTGCAGGTGTGCGTGAAGAGGTTAGGTAGGTGTTTGTGTGGATGAAGAATGCATGTGAGTTGGATATTTATTTATTTGTATATATATATAGGTATATATAATAATATATATATATATATATATAATATATATATATATATATATATATATATATATATATATATATATATATATATATATATATATATATATATATATATATATATATATATATATATATATATATATATATATATATATATATATATATATATATATATATATATATATATATATATATATATATATATATATATATATATATATATATATATATATATATATATATATATATATATATATATATATATATAATTCGTTTAAAGGATGACACTTTGATGAAAAAATAAAAATAATAAAAGCCACTTATATAGCTGGAAGGTTTTCCCGGACTGGACTGGGAAATGCTTATTGTTTAAACGAGATGTATTCTTGGATGAGTACCACTTTCGACGGTACACTGTAGGTTTAATGGGATCCCTTTATCGCTAGCGAACGATCACCCTTCATCCACATCTCAAAAACAAAGCGTATCCTTTTGCAAACCAAAATAAAATGTCTTTATTAAAGACAAATTTAAGCAAAAAACAATGAAAAAAATCACAATCAATCGTCTCTTAAATGCGGAATGACATTTCGAAAATTCGATTTGAAATTCGAATATATCCACTCTTTAAAAGGACGATATACGATTGCTGGGCTCGCTATCAGCCAGCTATTAAATGAAAATAAAAATAAAATACTTCATTTGCTCGTTCCCATGAAATAAGATATAAATCGTAATTTCTGGTCGAGAAGTTTATACTTAAGGCTATATGATATTTACAAGAGTTCAAAACATAAGATAAAATTGTATAATATTGTTAATATTTGATTGGTTTTTTGTAAAATCTTTTTTTAAAGAATTCGTTTAAAGGATGACACTTTGATGAAAAAATAAAAATAATAAAAGCCACTTATATAGCTGGAAGGTTTTCCCGGACTGGACTGGGAAATGCTTATTGTTTAAACGAGATGTATTCTTGGATGAGTACCACTTTCGACGGTACACTGTAGGTTTAATGGGATCCCTTTATCGCTAGCGAACGATCACCCTTCATCCACATCTCAAAAACAAAGCGTATCCTTTTGCAAACCAAAATAAAATGTCTTTATTAAAGACAAATTTAAGCAAAAAACAATGAAAAAAATCACAATCAATCGTCTCTTAAATGCGGAATGACATTTCGAAAATTCGTTTTGAAATTCGAATATATCCACTCTTTAAAAGGACGATATACGATTGCTGGGCTCGCTATCAGCCAGCTATTAAATGAAAATAAAAATAAAATACTTCATTTGCTCGTTCCCATGAAATAAGATATAAATCGTAATTTCTGGTCGAGAAGTTTATACTTAAGGCTATATGATATTTACAAGAGTTCAAAACATAAGATAAAATTGTATAATATTGTTAATATTTGATTGGTTTTTTGTAAAATTTTTTTTTAAAGAATTCGTTTAAAGGATGACACTTTGATGAAAAAATAAAAATAATAAAAGCCACTTATATAGCTGGAAGGTTTTCCCGGACTGGACTGGGAAATGCTTATTGTTTAAACGAGATGTATTCTTGGATGAGTACCACTTTCGACGGTACACTGTAGGTTTAATGGGATCCCTTTATCGCTAGCGAACGATCACCCTTCATCCACATCTCAAAAACAAAGCGTATCCTTTTGCAAACCAAAATAAAATGTCTTTATTAAAGACAAATTTAAGCAAAAAACAATGAAAAAAATCACAATCAATCGTCTCTTAAATGCGGAATGACATTTCGAAAATTCGATTTGAAATTCGAATATATCCATTCTTTAAAAGGACGATATACGATTGCTGGGCTCGCTATCAGCCAGCTATTAAATGAAAATAAAAATAAAATACTTCATTTGCTCGTTCCCATGAAATAAGATATAAATCGTAATTTCTGGTCGAGAAGTTTATACTTAAGGCTATATGATATTTACAAGAGTTCAAAACATAAGATAAAATTGTATAATATTGTTAATATTTGATTGGTTTTTTGTAAAATCTTTTTTTAAAGAATTCGTTTAAAGGATGACACTTTGATGAAAAAATAAAAATAATAAAAGCCACTTATATAGCTGGAAGGTTTTCCCGGACTGGACTGGGAAATGCTTATTGTTTAAACGAGATGTATTCTTGGATGAGTACCACTTTCGACGGTACACTGTAGGTTTAATGGGATCCCTTTATCGCTAGCGAACGATCACCCTTCATCCACATCTCAAAAACAAAGCGTATCCTTTTGCAAACCAAAATAAAATGTCTTTATTAAAGACAAATTTAAGCAAAAAACAATGAAAAAAATCACAATCAATCGTCTCTTAAATGCGGAATGACATTTCGAAAATTCGATTTGAAATTCGAATATATCCACTCTTTAAAAGGACGATATACGATTGCTGGGCTCGCTATCAGCCAGCTATTAAATGAAAATAAAAATAAAATACTTCATTTGCTCGTTCCCATGAAATAAGATATAAATCGTAATTTCTGGTCGAGAAGTTTATACTTAAGGCTATATGATATTTACAAGAGTTCAAAACATAAGATAAAATTGTATAATATTGTTAATATTTGATTGGTTTTTTGTAAAATCTTTTTTTAAAGAATTCGTTTAAAGGATGACACTTTGATGAAAAAATAAAAATAATAAAAGCCACTTATATAGCTGGAAGGTTTTCCCGGACTGGACTGGGAAATGCTTATTGTTTAAACGAGATGTATTCTTGGATGAGTACCACTTTCGACGGTACACTGTAGGTTTAATGGGATCCCTTTATCGCTAGCGAACGATCACCCTTCATCCACATCTCAAAAACAAAGCGTATCCTTTTGCAAACCAAAATAAAATGTCTTTATTAAAGACAAATTTAAGCAAAAAACAATGAAAAAAATCACAATCAATCGTCTCTTAAATGCGGAATGACATTTCGAAAATTCGATTTGAAATTCGAATATATCCACTCTTTAAAAGGACGATATACGATTGCTGGGCTCGCTATCAGCCAGCTATTAAATGAAAATAAAAATAAAATACTTCATTTGCTCGTTCCCATGAAATAAGATATAAATCGTAATTTCTGGTCGAGAAGTTTATACTTAAGGCTATATGATATTTACAAGAGTTCAAAACATAAGATAAAATTGTATAATATTGTTAATATTTGATTGGTTTTTTGTAAAATCTTTTTTTAAAGAATTCGTTTAAAGGATGACACTTTGATGAAAAAATAAAAATAATAAAAGCCACTTATATAGCTGGAAGGTTTTCCCGGACTGGACTGGGAAATGCTTATTGTTTAAACGAGATGTATTCTTGGATGAGTACCACTTTCGACGGTACACTGTAGGTTTAATGGGATCCCTTTATCGCTAGCGAACGATCACCCTTCATCCACATCTCAAAAACAAAGCGTATCCTTTTGCAAACCAAAATAAAATGTCTTTATTAAAGACAAATTTAAGCAAAAAACAATGAAAAAAATCACAATCAATCGTCTCTTAAATGCGGAATGACATTTCGAAAATTCGATTTGAAATTCGAATATATCCACTCTTTAAGAGGACGATATACGATTGCTGGGCTCGCTATCAGCCAGCTATTAAATGAAAATAAAAATAAAATACTTCATTTGCTCGTTCCCATGAAATAAGATATAAATCGTAATTTCTGGTCGAGAAGTTTATACTTAAGGCTATATGATATTTACAAGAGTTCAAAACATAAGATAAAATTGTATAATATTGTTAATATTTGATTGGTTTTTTGTAAAATCTTTTTTTAAAGAATTCGTTTAAAGGATGACACTTTGATGAAAAAATAAAAATAATAAAAGCCACTTATATAGCTGGAAGTTTTCCCGGACTGGACTGGGAAATGCTTATTGTTTAAACGAGATGTATTCTTGGATGAGTACCACTTTCGACGGTACACTGTAGGTTTAATGGGATCCCTTTATCGCTAGCGAACGATCACCCTTCATCCACATCTCAAAAACAAAGCGTATCCTTTTGCAAACCAAAATAAAATGTCTTTATTAAAGACAAATTTAAGCAAAAAACAATGAAAAAAATCACAATCAATCGTCTCTTAAATGCGGAATGACATTTCGAAAATTCGATTTGAAATTCGAATATATCCATTCTTTAAAAGGACGATATACGATTGCTGGGCTCGCTATCAGCCAGCTATTAAATGAAAATAAAAATAAAATACTTCATTTGCTCGTTCCCATGAAATAAGATATAAATCGTAATTTCTGGTCGAGAAGTTTATACTTAAGGCTATATGATATTTACAAGAGTTCAAAACATAAGATAAAATTGTATAATATTGTTAATATTTAATTGGTTTTTTGTAAAATCTTTTTTTAAAGAATTCGTTTAAAGGATGACACTTTGATGAAAAAATAAAAATAATAAAAGCCACTTATATAGCTGGAAGGTTTTCCCGGACTGGACTGGGAAATGCTTATTGTTTAAACGAGATGTATTCTTGGATGAGTACCACTTTCGACGGTACACTGTAGGTTTAATGGGATCCCTTTATCGCTAGCGAACGATCACCCTTCATCCACATCTCAAAAACAAAGCGTATCCTTTTGCAAACCAAAATAAAATGTCTTTATTAAAGACAAATTTAAGCAAAAAACAATGAAAAAAATCACAATCAATCGTCTCTTAAATGCGGAATGACATTTCGAAAATTCGATTTGAAATTCGAATATATCCACTCTTTAAAAGGACGATATACGATTGCTGGGCTCGCTATCAGCCAGCTATTAAATGAAAATAAAAATAAAATACTTCATTTGCTCGTTCCCATGAAATAAGATATAAATCGTAATTTCTGGTCGAGAAGTTTATACTTAAGGCTATATGATATTTACAAGAGTTCAAAACATAAGATAAAATTGTATAATATTGTTAATATTTGATTGGTTTTTTGTAAAATCTTTTTTTAAAGAATTCGTTTAAAGGATGACACTTTGATGAAAAAATAAAAATAATAAAAGCCACTTATATAGCTGGAAGGTTTTCCCGGACTGGACTGGGAAATGCTTATTGTTTAAACGAGATGTATTCTTGGATGAGTACCACTTTCGACGGTACACTGTAGGTTTAATGGGATCCCTTTATCGCTAGCGAACGATCACCCTTTATCCACATCTCAAAAACAAAGCGTATCCTTTTGCAAACCAAAATAAAATGTCTTTATTAAAGACAAATTTAAGCAAAAAACAATGAAAAAAATCACAATCAATCGTCTCTTAAATGCGGAATGACATTTCGAAAATTCGATTTGAAATTCGAATATATCCACTCTTTAAAAGGACGATATACGATTGCTGGGCTCGCTATCAGCCAGCTATTAAATGAAAATAAAAATAAAATACTTCATTTGCTCGTTCCCATGAAATAAGATATAAATCGTAATTTCTGGTCGAGAAGTTTATACTTAAGGCTATATGATATTTACAAGAGTTCAAAACATAAGATAAAATTGTATAATATTGTTAATATTTGATTGGTTTTTTGTAAAATCTTTTTTTAAAGAATTCGTTTAAAGGATGACACTTTGATGAAAAAATAAAAATAATAAAAGCCACTTATATAGCTGGAAGGTTTTCCCGGACTGGACTGGGAAATGCTTATTGTTTAAACGAGATGTATTCTTGGATGAGTACCACTTTCGACGGTACACTGTAGGTTTAATGGGATCCCTTTATCGCTAGCGAACGATCACCCTTCATCCACATCTCAAAAACAAAGCGTATCCTTTTGCAAACCAAAATAAAATGTCTTTATTAAAGACAAATTTAAGCAAAAAACTATGAAAAAAATCACAATCAATCGTCTCTTAAATGCGGAATGACATTTCGAAAATTCGATTTGAAATTCGAATATATCCACTCTTTAAAAGGACGATATATGTACGATTGCTGGGCTCGCTATCAGCCAGCTATTAAATGAAAATAAAAATAAAATACTTCATTTGCTCGTTCCCATGAAATAAGATATAAATCGTAATTTCTGGTCGAGAAGTTTATACTTAAGGCTATATGATATTTACAAGAGTTCAAAACATAAGATAAAATTGTATAATATTGTTAATATTTGATTGGTTTTTTGTAAAATCTTTTTTTAAAGAATTCGTTTAAAGGATGACACTTTGATGAAAAAATAAAAATAATAAAAGCCACTTATATAGCTGGAAGGTTTTCCCGGACTGGACTGGGAAATGCTTATTGTTTAAACGAGATGTATTCTTGGATGAGTACCACTTTCGACGGTACACTGTAGGTTTAATGGGATCCCTTTATCGCTAGCGAACGATCACCCTTCATCCACATCTCAAAAACAAAGCGTATCCTTTTGCAAACCAAAATAAAATGTCTTTATTAAAGACAAATTTAAGCAAAAAACAATGAAAAAAATCACAATCAATCGTCTCTTAAATGCGGAATGACATTTCGAAAATTCGATTTGAAATTCGAATATATCCACTCTTTAAAAGGACGATATACGATTGCTGGGCTCGCTATCAGCCAGCTATTAAATGAAAATAAAAATAAAATACTTCATTTGCTCGTTCCCATGAAATAAGATATAAATCGTAATTTCTGGTCGAGAAGTTTATACTTAAGGCTATATGATATTTACAAGAGTTCAAAACATAAGATAAAATTGTATAATATTGTTAATATTTGATTGGTTTTTTGTAAAATCTTTTTTTAAAGAATTCGTTTAAAGGATGACACTTTGATGAAAAAATAAAAATAATAAAAGCCACTTATATAGCTGGAAGGTTTTCCCGGACTGGACTGGGAAATGCTTATTGTTTAAACGAGATGTATTCTTGGATGAGTACCACTTTCGACGGTACACTGTAGGTTTAATGGGATCCCTTTATCGCTAGCGAACGATCACCCTTCATCCACATCTCAAAAACAAAGCGTATCCTTTTGCAAACCAAAATAAAATGTCTTTATTAAAGACAAATTTAAGCAAAAAACAATGAAAAAAATCACAATCAATCGTCTCTTAAATGCGGAATGACATTTCGAAAATTCGATTTGAAATTCGAATATATCCACTCTTTAAGAGGACGATATACGATTGCTGGGCTCGCTATCAGCCAGCTATTAAATGAAAATAAAAATAAAATACTTCATTTGCTCGTTCCCATGAAATAAGATATAAATCGTAATTTCTGGTCGAGAAGTTTATACTTAAGGCTATATGATATTTACAAGAGTTCAAAACATAAGATAAAATTGTATAATATTGTTAATATTTGATTGGTTTTTTGTAAAATCTTTTTTTAAAGAATTCGTTTAAAGGATGACACTTTGATGAAAAAATAAAAATAATAAAAGCCACTTATATAGCTGGAAGTTTTCCCGGACTGGACTGGGAAATGCTTATTGTTTAAACGAGATGTATTCTTGGATGAGTACCACTTTCGACGGTACACTGTAGGTTTAATGGGATCCCTTTATCGCTAGCGAACGATCACCCTTCATCCACATCTCAAAAACAAAGCGTATCCTTTTGCAAACCAAAATAAAATGTCTTTATTAAAGACAAATTTAAGCAAAAAACAATGAAAAAAATCACAATCAATCGTCTCTTAAATGCGGAATGACATTTCGAAAATTCGATTTGAAATTCGAATATATCCATTCTTTAAAAGGACGATATACGATTGCTGGGCTCGCTATCAGCCAGCTATTAAATGAAAATAAAAATAAAATACTTCATTTGCTCGTTCCCATGAAATAAGATATAAATCGTAATTTCTGGTCGAGAAGTTTATACTTAAGGCTATATGATATTTACAAGAGTTCAAAACATAAGATAAAATTGTATAATATTGTTAATATTTGATTGGTTTTTTGTAAAATCTTTTTTTAAAGAATTCGTTTAAAGGATGACACTTTGATGAAAAAATAAAAATAATAAAAGCCACTTATATAGCTGGAAGGTTTTCCCGGACTGGACTGGGAAATGCTTATTGTTTAAACGAGATGTATTCTTGGATGAGTACCACTTTCGACGGTACACTGTAGGTTTAATGGGATCCCTTTATCGCTAGCGAACGATCACCCTTCATCCACATCTCAAAAACAAAGCGTATCCTTTTGCAAACCAAAATAAAATGTCTTTATTAAAGACAAATTTAAGCAAAAAACAATGAAAAAAATCACAATCAATCGTCTCTTAAATGCGGAATGACATTTCGAAAATTCGATTTGAAATTCGAATATATCCACTCTTTAAAAGGACGATATACGATTGCTGGGCTCGCTATCAGCCAGCTATTAAATGAAAATAAAAATAAAATACTTCATTTGCTCGTTCCCATGAAATAAGATATAAATCGTAATTTCTGGTCGAGAAGTTTATACTTAAGGCTATATGATATTTACAAGAGTTCAAAACATAAGATAAAATTGTATAATATTGTTAATATTTGATTGGTTTTTTGTAAAATCTTTTTTTAAAGAATTCGTTTAAAGGATGACACTTTGATGAAAAAATAAAAATAATAAAAGCCACTTATATAGCTGGAAGGTTTTCCCGGACTGGACTGGGAAATGCTTATTGTTTAAACGAGATGTATTCTTGGATGAGTACCACTTTCGACGGTACACTGTAGGTTTAATGGGATCCCTTTATCGCTAGCGAACGATCACCCTTTATCCACATCTCAAAAACAAAGCGTATCCTTTTGCAAACCAAAATAAAATGTCTTTATTAAAGACAAATTTAAGCAAAAAACAATGAAAAAAATCACAATCAATCGTCTCTTAAATGCGGAATGACATTTCGAAAATTCGATTTGAAATTCGAATATATCCACTCTTTAAAAGGACGATATACGATTGCTGGGCTCGCTATCAGCCAGCTATTAAATGAAAATAAAAATAAAATACTTCATTTGCTCGTTCCCATGAAATAAGATATAAATCGTAATTTCTGGTCGAGAAGTTTATACTTAAGGCTATATGATATTTACAAGAGTTCAAAACATAAGATAAAATTGTATAATATTG
>OX155973.1:16794622-16891775 GCA_944548615.1 Micropterix aruncella
TCTTAATAATATTAGTATAGATAACCAACGGAGAAATATTAATTGAGTGAACTCTTTTGTATCTATTTTTGTACAGAGCCGCCCAACTGAGCAAAATGGCTACCTGTTCCAAGGCTAGCGTTTTCGGAGGATTTTTCATTTACACATAAATTTAACACAATATCTAAAATAAATTACTTGGTGTATTAAAGAAATCTAAATAAACTACTTAGTGTATTAAAGAAATCTAAATAAATTACTATTAAACTTCAAATCGTTATTAATTATCTAAATCAAATTAGCCAATCAAAAATCCTAATGAATGAAATTACAATTAAAAAGAACTACTTGTAACAAAGACCTATAAAATCGTACATTAAAAGTATACAATGAAAAAGCATTCAAACAAATTTATTCTAATAGAGTTTAAATATTGTATATTATTGTATGTTAGGTTATTTATATGTGTATGTGTATCTTTATATATACCAGTAGGTTTCACTAAATTGTCATTTTTAATAGATCTATTAAAGATCTCTTAAGGTATATTGAAAATATTGATATCGTAAGATTCCTTATTGTTTGTGGCTCTTCAAATATTAATGAGTGAGTTTCTCGCGTAATGTATATTTATTTTTGGTACAGAAAACAGATTGGTCGTTCTAGTATGTCGTGTATATAAATTTAAATATAAGTAGGTTTCCAGCAATAAAAAGAAACAGTTATTGTTTTCATTTATTATCTTTAAACATCACGTCAAATGGTTGACTGTAAGATATCACTATAGCGATAAGTCCGCAATTTGTGCATTAATTGTCTTTTTTTAAAAAGCTAGTGTAATACTTATTAAGTAATGTTTTTATAGCACAATAAAGTTATTCTATTCTAAGTCATATCTGCCCATTTGAAAGAAATGAAACGCAAATGACGTCAATGAAAGATGACGTCAAGAAACGCAAATGAAAAGAAAATGACGTCAAAAAAAATATGACTTGTTTTTATATATTACTAGTAGAATTACGCGGCATTGTCCATGTTATATCCGTGCTAAAATACCCATGTATACCAAGTTTCATGCGATTGGTTGAACGGTATAGAAGTTAATGTGCTGCAGCGCCATCTAGTGGCAAGTTACAAAGAAGTGTATAGCGCGAAAAAATATCTGTGCTCAAATACTTATGTATACATGTATACTAGATATTATATTTGTAATATAATATCTATTATATTATATTGTTTTGACAATGAATTGTAATTTTTTTATTGACTAGGTATTTTATATTTCTTAACATATATTAAATATTATTGACTTTATTTTTATTTTATTATAGCTTTATCTTACTCTTAACTTTAGTTTTAAGTCAATTCTGTTTGCCACACTCTATTTGATTGTTTTTTTTTGAGAATCATATGTTAGGGCCTTTTAGTTTTATGAGCATTTTACTAAAACTTTTACATAATTTATTGTAAAATTAGAGTCCTGTTCATCCTAGAACAGGCTAGTTCCGGTTGGGTGACAGAATTAAATAAGCAAAAGGTTAAGGTTTTGCCATTCGGTTCCTGTTATTTTTATAAGCAAAATCAATGTTTTATTGTAATTAATTCTTAAATAAAATTTTAATTTTAATTTTCATCAGTTGAATGGTATAGAAGTAGATTTACTGCAGAGCCACCTAGTGGCGAGTTACAACAAAAGGGAAAGCGCGAAAAACATATTCGGTCCCAAATACCAATGTATAGCGATCCGATGAACGGTATAAAAGTTTATATACGGCAGCGTCATCTAGTGCGATTTACAATAAGGTTGATAGGGCGAAAATATTATCCGGGCTAAAATACCTATGCATATCGATCGATCGATCGGATCAACGGTATAGAAGTTGATGCGCTGCAGCGCCACCTACGGGTGAGTTACAACAACGCGGATACCACAAAAAAAAACATAAAAAAACACATATATGTGCTTTTATGGTTATCATTTAAACTGTGCCGAAGTCTATTGAGCTCGGACAGACAGACATACAGGTATACCAACATCCGTTTATATGTATACTAGCTGCGCCCAGCGGTTTCACCCGCGTGGTGATGGAAAAATGTGATAATGATGATAGAAAACCATATATCTTTATAAATTATAGCCTATGTGTTATTCCGATGTGTAAGCTATATTATTGTAAAGTTTCATCAAAATCCATTCAGTAGTTTTTGCGTGAAAGAGTAACAATCATCCATACATACATACAAACTTTCGCGTTTATAATATTATTAGGATAGTAGGATAGAATTTAAATTTCGAATGTCAATTTCTTAGATTTTTTTCCTACTTACTTGACAGTTATCGTTATATTTTAGATAATTCACGCTATATCTTTATAAATTATATATGTGTTTTTCTGATGTGTAAGCTATATTATTGTAAAGTTTCATCAAAATCCATTCAGTAGTTTCTGCGTGAAAGAGTAACAAACATCCATACATATGTATATACAAACATTCGCGTTTATAATATTAGTAGGATTAGTAGGATGTATTTACTCGTATATAGATAATATTAAAATTTACGAGTGAGTACTCGTAAATTTTAATATTATCTATATACGAGTATATACATATACATATAAACGGATGTTGGTATACCTGTATGTCTGTCTGTCCTAGCTTAATAGATTTCGGCACATTTTAACTGATTGGTTAACGAAACACACAAAATAGATATTGAATACTAATTTGAGTAAATTATTATTCAATATCTATTTTGTGTGTTTCGTTAACCAATTAGAAAGGCAAATTTCAGAATGCTAATTGTACAAAAAAGGCAGTTTTTCAGAGACGCGATTTGGAAAATGGCTTGCAGGCGCGGAGAGCAAACGCTAGCTAGCATTCTATAAGCTTGCGACACCATCGCATTTATTTTCTAATCCGAAAGAAATTTATGGTTCATAAACACTAGATTTTGTAAAGTTCCAGTACGTAGCGCTATTTTATCCATTTTCCTCATTTCGCCAAGTCGATTTTTTTATATGATACTAGTCAATATAAAATTTTATAGTAATTCTATGCATTAATTTTTTTTAGTTTTAAAGACATACGACATAAAAAGTTACATATAAACATAATATACACTACGCGACATTTGAATTAATGCTCCTAATTATTTGATTTTTTCCATAAAATTGTTTTCTATCTGTCTAGCTTTCCAAAGACCAATAAACATTGTTGCATGTAATCCGAAGTGGAAAATCCCTAATTCGATTTTTTGCTTATTTAAATTGTGACACTTGATTACTCTCATCACTTTGTTTTTGATGTCGAAGGCATAAGGTCCATGCAACTAGAGTTGTCAACTACAACGGGCAAGCCCGTCACCTCAGGAAGTTTTAGCGATTAGTCGTTATATCTCCCTGGAGTGAGCGCAGAAGACTTGGACAAAACAGTCCACCGTCAAGCTCCGCCACAAACCCGTAAGGGGCCAACGCCTTAACCGCGAGATAGCCAGAAGTGTTACCCAGAGGGCTTACACTCACGCCCTTACTTCCAATTGCGACCAGATTACACCAGACTCCAGTTAGTCAGAGTGCGCAATCGATTGGCTTACGCCGCAAGGTGCGAAGACCGTCCAGGAGCGCCAGAAGGTTGATTCCTAGGGAAAACTAACCCTAAGGCTAGAGTCCTACCCAGGCTCACACTTCATGCGTGGAGGCCGTCGGGTGGGTGTTGACCCGTGAGTGTGACCAACCCTGAACAGAATGGGTCTTCGTGGCCAACTCAGCAAGGGCCCATTAACTCCTATTCTATGGGCGTATTCTAAGTCAGTCGGGCGTATCAGAAACTCTGGTATTTAAGTTGAGGTTATAATACTTCAACAACTCCCATATGGGCGCACAATAGGATGAGAACCCGATTAACCGTGACGCTGTACTTACTGATAGCTAACATAGTTTTTGCAGTCATCGATCAACGCCCGAATGTCCGCAAGAATTTGCCTTTATCGAACCGCGTTTTACTGGTCGCAGCAAAGCGGTCGAGAAGTTCTCCGCTGCCGTTTTTCGCTCTCGAGTGTGACCGCACCCCCTTCAATTACAATCATCAATCACCGGGGGAGGGTTTAAAGGAATCCTCAATACTTTATAGGGGTAACCACGTAAAGTAGGAATTTTACCAACTTAAAAACACATCATATTGCTAAACTAAAGCTGATTAAAAACGTCTGTAACTGGCATAATATACAGTCCTTTGCCATTAAAATCTTTGAAATGTGAAAATGTACAAATTTACGCTATTCAATAGCCTATAACTTTTGAACAGTGCTTTCTTCAGGTGTATATGTTGTTTATTTTAATTAATAAAAAAAAGTTGAAAACCATATTTATATAATTTACTATTTAACATCAGTTCTATAATTAGCGAAAGTGGAGTCAATTTTTAAAAAATAACCGAAAAAAATATTTTTCGAGTATTTTTGCGCTGACCTCCAACCCCCCCCCCCCCCCCTTATAGTGAATGTGTTTAATTAAAATCGCGTAGGTATATATTTCTAAGATTTTTATAGTCTTTTAGTAGTATTTTATTAGTAATTTATTATGGTATTAATATGGCTTAATATGGTATAAATATAATTGGCGTTAAATACCAGTGCGTTGTCGGATACGACCAGAACCCTTAATTGGCTCGATTGCGTTTCTTTATGAACTAAAACTAAAATTAGTCCAAGCGAACGAGACAGAGCAATACGTTAGAGCGGAATATGAAACGAACGAACGTCGAGAAATACTACCTGCCGAACTTATACTCGTCGGAATAAATTCGAGCATATTTTGTGCGGTGTAAGATTTGACCTTGGCGGGCAGTTTTAATGGGAAAAAGTGACAACCGGTCATCTCACACTCCGCTCTAGCGTATTGCCCTGTCTCGTTCACACGGATTAATTTCCGATTTTATTTCACGAAGAAACGCAATCGAGCCCAGTATCTCTATACCTCGGCATGGACAGAGAGTAGATAAAACACAATATTAATATTTAAACCATTTAATTATTATAATAAGTTAGTTAGGAGAGATGACTTACCAGTAGAGACGATATGACCGGAGTGATTAATTGTGCCAAATGTATGGGATTATAAACGAATTGAAATCGTAAAAAACTGAACATTTTGATGTCAAAAAGTATTTTTTTTTTTTGAAATATGAACCTTGGGAAATAAGTCGTTTTGGCTCAGCTTCTGACATCAATACAAATCTTGGACCTCTGTGTACCAAATTGCATCATTTGTGTGCCAAATTGCAAGCCTTTAAGTCCAATATTTCGATATTGAAATATAACTATCGCGCCCCCGGTGGATCGATTTCAACCACAACCTTTTCAACTCTTGCCATGACCAAATGACACCTGCGTGCCTAACTTCAGCTCAATCGGATGAAGCGTTTGGGCGCTATCGTAAAGGAATACCCACACACACACGCACATACACCCTCTCACATAGGAAGAGGGGGGGGGGGGTTGGGGGAGAGAATGGGAGATATTAAGTTGGTCTATCAGCATCTACTTAATATTTAATTTTATCTCCTCTAAGTGGTAGGGAGTAGATTATATAATTTAATAACAAGGTATGAGTAGCTGGTCTGTATTTTTGCCAGTCTTATTCAGGTCGGGGTAATCATAAAAAGGAGCTACCTCGGTTACGGTGAGAGTAAATGTCAGCATTAGTTGCAGTTTCTGTTAGGTGCTTTCTGGCATACATTAATCACTAGTATAATGTAAAATAACGTTCTCACACTTAGAATGTACATTGTACAATAACCATCTATGTAGAATAAATTTACAAGTAACGTTATCTATACAAAATATAATCGCGGTTTTTCCTTGGGGAACGCTTCAGCTTCAAAGGAGAGTGAACGCTTCAGTTCAACAAACTTATACAGGCGAAATAAAATATAAAAATAGGTTAATCGTAAAAATACATTTTTAGGAACAAGCTTTTTTTAAAATGCTCTGACCTGAGACAACCATGGGGCAGCAGCCCTGTCGCGGTGAAATTTAGAAAGGGATATAATAATTAAATTCGTATAAAAAAATTGTTTCTGTGCTGTCGACCGTTGAGGAGTCCTCTCTTATGAAAGCGAACCATGGGAGCAGCAGCCCTGTCGCGTGAAACTCAGAACGGGCTATCATAATTGAATGCGTATACAAAATTGTGTGTCTGTGCTGTTGACCGTGGAGGAGTAGCCTCGTCGGGAGCCGATCCTGGTTGTAAAATCAAGTCATGATCACCATAGTTAGTTAGTTAGTTTTCCTGGGCTATTCCCGCACCTGACCTCTTGATTGGGCTGTTGTGCGTGGCTCATGATTCTATTTATGTTACTCCAGCCAACCCAGGCTGTCCCAGAAGGTTAGCAGCCAGTTTGAGTTACTACAGGCCTCCGGGACAGATGCTGGAGATTGTAGTATTCTTGCCCGTTGCTCTGCCACGCTCCTGCATTCCATGAGCACATGCTGTGGCGTTTCTTCTTCCTCCATGCATCCTCTGCATAGAGGGCTGTCTGTCACACCTATGGTAAACAGGTGTTTGTTTAGGGGACAGTGGCCTGTCATAGTACCTATGACTTTACGGTTTTTTTCCCTTTTTAATCTGGTGAGGTTGCGGGCAAGTTTTTTAGATGCTTCCGGAACCGCGTTCTTTGTTTGCCTGCATCCTGCGTTTTTTTCCATTCTTTAAGGTGGGTTTCGTCGGTGTTCCTGCGTAGCCATGTTTTTATTTGGGCCTGGGGTATGGGCATCAAGGGTCCCGGTCCATATACTATTTCCTTCGATCCCCTTTTGGCCAGTTCGTCTGCCGCGTCGTTGCCCAGTGAGTCGCTGTGCCCTTTATTCCATTGCAGGGTCACTCTATTTAACCCTGCAATGGATTGAAGCGCATTGTGGCATTCCAGTACAAGGACAGAGGTCATAGTATTTTTTGCTAGCGCTTGTAGCACGGAGGCACTGTCGGAGACAAATTTCAAGCTTAGGTCTCCGACATCTTTGGCTGCAACTGCCTGTGCTGCTCTGGTGATGCCAATGCATTCTGCTTGGAAGATCGTATTTAAGTTGCCTAGGGTAGTTGATATTTTGATGTTATGATCACCATAAAAATGCATTATAATCGGAACTAAACTCACATGTGAAATTTCAACTTCATAGAATAAGAGGAAGGGTTTCTATTTCAGCTTGCAAGATTTTGACCTAAACATAGATACTAACATACATTGCAAGGTAAATAAAAGCTTGTAAAAATCAATAGAGACAATAAATTAGAAGCAACTGGCTACAGCAATTGGGACAGCAAATTAAGGACCTTGCAGCAATTGAGGACCATGCAGCGTATCAATTTTTGTAGGTTTATCGTTTTTGGTATAGATAAAATATCGAAAAAATATCTTTAATATACCTAGGTACGTACCTATTATGAAAAATAATATCATAACTCTAATATACATCTATTATTCTTATGTTAAAACATACGACGAAAACCTCGTATTAATAAGTTGATAATGTGTGAATATTCATTATAATTATTGTCGTTTTACGTATTACATGTGTTTATTGAGCATGATTTATCTTTTTTATCATTTATTTTTATAAGAATGGTGATCCTATTTTAATATTCTTGGTGCAAGAGTGGAAAGTATTTCCATTTGATAATATCACTGAAAGTGAATTTTTAAAACAGCTTATCTTATAAAACAGTTTGCCGAATGCCGATAAATATGGACCTCCATGTTCTCCATTGTTCAATAAAGCCTAATGTATATATACAACATCAGATACTCTTGAAATCCACCTGCGATCAAGCCGCCATATTGTAAAATAGTGGATATTGTAAAAAAAACTGCTGCTGTTACTGCGCAGATTATCACGGTGGTGAGACGGTGAGTTCGTCGCGCAAGTTTTTGAAAACAACACTCACTATATCTTGTGTTACGTCCTTGAGCTCGGCGATGGATATTGAGAACGTTTAAAGAAGAGGGTTCCACCTAGTAGAGAGTTTGATACCGTCGTCTTTATGAAGTTTAGGGTTTTCCTTATTTCAATGGTTTCCCGGATCATGCGAATAAAATAAAATTGTTATTTGGATAGTACAATGGGACTTTGAACTTGCACCCAGTGGTTCGTTCCGCTATCCACTATGTGTTCGCAGATCGCTAAGCGTTTTTAACAGCGTTGATATGTTCCATTAGTCGAGTGGCTGTGGGCCGTTTCTTTTATCTAACGTATGCTAAATCTAGTTTTTGATCTCATAGATTCGACTAGTTTATAAGATAAACCTTTTTCGAGGTACTGCAATGTGAGGAAAGATGGCGAGATGTCTTTAACACGTGTCGAGATAGGTATAAACTTGAACAAATCTCATTCTCTAGTAATAAAGATGGACGGCTAGGTTGTAAAGCAGTGATATTATCTACTGAAGCGGGCTCGGTGATACATATGCGACGTATGCGAACTTATATGTTGCAGTCAGGCCCCTGATCTACAATTTTAGCAAGCTGGGGTCAAAACTCTACATTGGCGCTACTCCCCTTTAGCATTTGAGATTATTAATTTTAAACAAGTTAACAGTAAAAACACAGTTTTAATAGAAACTTTTGGTGTAGCAGCTATGTCATAGCGGAACTTAGAACGGACTATTATAATTGAATACAATTTAGGGGCCCCCTTTATTTCGGCAAAAACGTCGATGCTGAACATTTTGCCCACATTTAGCAATAGTTAAACGATCCAAGAAGTTATACTTCCCGTTTGAAATACGCCGATGTTGGATATCTAGATGCAAACGAGGGTACTTAAACAACTCCGATCGCTCTCAATATGCCTGCATAAAGTCGATAGAAGCCTTGTGGAGGAGTGATATCTACTATCGTTTGCAAATTTGGTCAGGTGATGTAGAAAAACATAAATTGCACAGATTTTTATTCAGTAGAAACCATACTACTGATTAATAGTTATTTTTATTTACAACTTCGTTCCTTTAAACCATTGTTTTCAACCTGTTTTAGATCGCGACCCCCTTTTTCGTAAAAAAAAACAAATGAAACACTCACGCGACCCCCGTAGACTGTAAGTTAGTTCTCTCGACCACCTTAGTCTTTTCTACAGCTGTAACTGTAAGCATCCAATAAACACAATACGCTAAATACAATAAATACGCTATGTTTTTCACTTCCTGTACCTAACGGCTTCCATCTTAGATTAACTTAAAGTTTTCTAAAAGCAATGTCAAAACACATAATAAATATGTTTCTATTCCGAAGCTGTACATGAAGCTGCATATTAAATAAATAAAGATTTTGTAATATTTATTTTTTTTGGTTTTAGATAGCCTGCGATCCACCGGCAGTCTTTTCGCGACTCACCGGTTGAAAACCATTGCTTTAAACTATAGCTCTGACCGTTGTTATTGTTGAAAACTCAAAATTATTCCACCAATTTACAATATGGCGGCTTGACCGTAGGTGGATTTATGTGATACTTTGATGTTGTATACATTAGGGTTTACTGAATAATATTATCTTTCTTTTATCTTTTTTGGATTGGTATTCCTTTTACTTTAGATTTATTTTTCTTTTTCGACTTTTTCGCCTTGTTCGACTTTTTCGACTTTTTCGATTTTTTCGTTTTTTTTTACTTTTTTGACTTCTACGACTCTTTTGACTCTTTTTACTCTTTTGACTCTTTCGACTCTTTCAACTTTTTCGACTTTTCGAATTTTGTGTCTGCTGTTGACCGTTGAGGAGTTTCCTTGTCAGGAGCCATATATTTTCCAAAACTTTCCTGGGTGGACAAATTTCCAAATGACCAAATGAAACCTGCAAGCCAAATTTCAGCTCAATCGGATGAATCGTTTCGGCGCTATCGTCGGCGAATACACACAGACAGCTACACAGAAGTGCATCCATAATACCTTCCTCAAACAGGAAAGTATTACGGACTCTGGTCGTGAACCAAGGACTATCGATCATCTACATCTACATCTACTGCCACGACCAGATACGTTACAGAACTATGAGGGCCTTCTACACGTTGCGTTTAGTAGTAAAATCCTGGTTGCCTAATTGTAGTACGAAGTTTACCCATATAAAACCATATATTTTTTGCCACCACCATTATTCAACCACCGTTGAGCCATATATTTTTTTAGTTTTTTAGTAGTACGCCATATAACCAATGATTATGGTTAGCTGTATGTGATTGTTTGTGTATACAAGATGTCCGCACATTGTAGTTATAGTATTTATTATGTGCAATAAATACTATTCTTTCAGTCATTATTTCATTTACTGTAACACCTCTTTCTAGTGGTGATTGCTAAAAGGATATTTTTCTTTTTGGTTTTGTACAAGTTGGAAAGAAATGCACAAACACTATTCAGCCTTCTTGAAACTATTCCTTGCTAGAATTGACCCACTTCTATCGAGTTCGCAATCGCAATCCATGCAGAAAAATGTAATTTTATCGGCGCAACTTTTGCAGCGCTGAAAGTAAATGACTTTTCTCCTCCGCAAAGTCTGATATAAAATCAGTTCTTAAGTTTAAGAAAATGTCTGCTTTCCTAATTTTGGAGACAGATACATAAAAAGCATGGAAGTCTGATATAAAATCAGTTCTTTCGCTGTAGAAAATGTCTGCATTCCTAATTTTGCAGACCGATAATTAGAAGGCATGGAAGTCTAATATAAAATATGAAGTCTGATATAAAATATGCAGACAGATTCATAGAAAGCATGGAAGTCTGATATAAAATCAGTTCTTTCGCTTTAAAAAATGTCTGCTTTTAAATTTTGCAGACCGATAAATAGAAAGCATGGAAGTCTGATATAAAATTTGAAGTCTGATTTAAAGTCGGATATAAAATTTTGCAGTTCGATAAATAGAAAGCATAGAAGTCTGATATAAAATCAGTTCTTTCGCTTTAGAAAATGTCTGCTTTTCTAATTTAACAGACCGATGAATAAAAAGCATATAGGTACATGCTCAATACTCGTCTTATAATTTACAAAACAACAGAGTGGAGTACCAACGGGATTATTCATCGTAGCACCACCAGAATGTCGTAGAACTACCAGAATATGAGCAACAGTAGCCAAAAAATAATAGAACGTATCTCTATGCGTCGCAGGTCATAGGATACTAGTTCAACAAGTGAGATGCTTGAAGCGTAAGACTTTTCCAGGGGTCTATTTAATTCGTTCAAAGTTATTTTAATAGACATAATAGATTTAGGTAAAAATTTGTATTGTTTATGGTATAATTTATTAAAATATTTATTTTCAATGTTTTCCGCCTTCTATTCTTTCCCCCCCCCCCCCCCCCCATCTCCCCCAATTTATCCCCACCCCCCTTACCTTCAACGCCCCTCCCTTCCCTCTTGCCCCTGTAAACCCCGTTCTATCTCCCCCTTCTTCAACCCCCCTTACCTCTCAACCCCCTCTCCCAACCACCCAAAGCCCCCACCCAACGTTACCCCTTCCAACACCACACCCCTAAAACCCCTTATGCATCCTAAGCACTTGGGTATATTTTAAAGTACTCTAGGGAAGGCGGGATAGGTTAGGTTAAGTTTCAATTCTTTAGGAACTTAAAGTTCGATACACATATGCGTCGTAGGGTCGAAACCACAGTGACCAATTTTGATTTCAATATCTCTTATATAAGACAAAAAAAACGGCATACTATTTCATTATTTCATTAAAATGAAATAATAGCGTCGAGCCGCCCGAAGCTAGCCGAGAAACGAACAATATTGGAAAATATCTATTTTAATACCACAGAAATACTTCAAAAATACTAGATTTGCTGCTAGATTTGGCAGTTGGGAGGGATTATCGAAATATCGAAATATTGAAATATTGGACTTAAGTCCATAGGGACTTAGGTCCAATATTTGATATTAAAGTATGACTAACGTGCTTCCTGGTGAATCGATATCAACCACAATCTTTTCAACTCTAGGCATAACCAAATGATGCCTGCATGCCAAATTTCAGCTCAAAAGGATGGAGCGTTTCGACGCTATCGTGGAGGAATACAGATAGACAGACACATATAAGTGCGTCCACAATACTTTCTTCGCCAGGAAAATAAAATGAATTTGATGATATTAAGTATAGCCTTGTCTTACAAAAATTATTAAAACATATGGTAAATTATCAACCATTATCTCTTTCTAACCCTTAGGATACGTAACGACCAAATTTGGTTGCACATCAGAACACCGTTGACTACGTAACGACCAATATTGGCGGCTTGCTCCCGGAGCGCACAGTAAATATTATTTTCTAATTCGAACGCATCCTAAAATCCATACCAAATATCTCATTATTACCATAGACGGCCGCTAGAATAATTTCGCGCTTCATTTCGAGGATATTTCTGGTAAAATTCAATTGTCACACATCATTTTTTTTCCCGAGAAATCATCAAAAAATTTTTTGGTTTTTATGAGCTAATATCTAAATATTTTTATATGTAAATAAGCAAAACGAAATATTACCTTTGATAGCGAATCTAATAAAGATCACGATACTATTTACAATTTTTAAATAGGATTCCGTATTTTTCCGTATGACAAGTACGAGTTTTTTTCACTTTTTCGACTGTCTCATATTTATTCATAACTAGATGACTCGGTGAACTTCGTACAACCTAAAATTGATTTGATTGTAACTCTTCATTAGCGTTTATTGATCCTAATCAACCTTCCAAATCCAATTCATTGAAATCTATATGACCGAATCATGTACGGTTTGAGTTTTTCGACTTTTTCGGCTGTTTCAACTTTTCCGACTTTTTCGACTTTTTTGCATTTCTCGACTTTTTGGTCTTTTTTGACTTCTTCGACTTTTTTGAATTTTCCGACTTTTTCGACTTTTTGAATTTTCGGACTTTTTGGACTTTTTCGACTTTTTCGAAATTTCCGACTTTTTCGAATTTTTGTCATTTTTGGCTTTTTCGACTTTTTCGACCTTTTCGACTTTTCCGACTTTTCGGAATTTACGACTTTATCGACTTTTTCGACCTTTTTGACTTTTGCGACTTTTCCGACTTTTTTGACTTTTTCGACTTTTTTAACTTTCGCATTTTTTGACTTTTCGACAAATTTTACACATTGTACGGAATGGTTAGCGCAGCTGTCAAACAATACGATCGCCGCGATAGCCACCTGGAAAGTGGCCAATGTTCCCAAAATGACCAATTTCGATTTTTTCGATTTTCATTTGTTTCTTTGAGTTTTTCCTAAATATTTTTTTTTGTAAACCACCCCTGAATCAAGCCAAACAAAATGAAAGAAACATAATTCAAATCGGTCGAGTCATTTCCGAGATCCTGCGAGACTAACGCACGGCGATTCATTTTTATATATAAGATTATCTTATAATTTTACAAAATGTGATTTCAATATTCTATATACGAAATTGCTATAGTAGAGTTCCATAGTTATAGTACTTTTTGTCGAGCGCGGCGATATTGCAAGAAATTCCAATAAATGCCGCGGTCTGACATGAAATTATGCCGCTACTCGAAGGTTTAAAAACTCTAAAATTAATTTAACTTTTAGGTGTCCCAGGTTGGAGAAATTAATATTATCGGTTATGGCGTTGTATAACAGAGATGCATTTGAGATAGAATTGAGGAAATATTGTTTTGCCTGCCAAATGGGAATGTGAAAAGTTAAGTGCTGCCTCAGTCATCTGGATGGTACGTTGAAATTTAATGCTCATAATAAAGCTGGTGAATACCTGTATATCCCGCGGTTAAGGAGTTAGTGCAGAAACAGTAGGCTTCCGCACTCTCTGCTTTGCTCTTCTCCTCTCTGAAGAAGAGACTCTCTATTTATATTAAAGTAATTTCAAACGATATGTTAC
Organism: Micropterix aruncella; assembly: GCA_944548615.1. Taxonomy (NCBI): domain Eukaryota; kingdom Metazoa; phylum Arthropoda; class Insecta; order Lepidoptera; family Micropterigidae; genus Micropterix; species Micropterix aruncella. Next base: position 16,808,498 of record OX155973.1, read on the forward strand.
CTTATAACCTTATACCTTATTTTTCTCTAATCTAGTATTTTTGAAGTATTTCCGTGGTATTAAAATAGATATTTTCCAATATTGTTCGTTTCTCGGCTAGCTTCGGGCGGCTCGACGTTATTATTTCATTAAAATGTATGCCGTTTTTTTTGTGTCTTATATAAGAGATATTGAAATCAAAATTGGTTACTGTGGTTTCGACCCTACGACGCATCTGTGTACCGAATTTCAAGTTCCTAAAGAATTGAAACCTAACCTAACCTATCCCGCCCTCCCTTGAGTACTTTAAAATATACCCAAGTGCTTAGGATGCATAAGGGGTTTTAGGGTTGTGGTGTTGGAAGGGGTAACGTTGGGTGGGGGCTTTGGGTGGTTGGGAGAGGGGGTTGAGAGGTAAGGGGGGTTGAAGAAGGGGGAGATAGAACGGGGTTTAAAGGGGCAAGAGGGAAGGGAGGGGCGTTGAAGGTAAGGGGGGGTGGGGGTAAATTGGGGAAGAGGGGGGGGGGGAAGGATAGAAGGCGGAAAACATTGAAAATAAATATTTTAATAAATTATACCATAAACAATACAAATTTTTACCTAAATCTATTATGTCTATTAAAATAACTTTGAACGAATTAAATAGACCCCTGGAAAGTCTTATGTTTCAAGCATTTCACTTGTTGAACTAGTATCCTACGACCTGCGACGCATAGAGATACGTTCTATTATTTTTTGGCTACTATTGCTCATATTCTGGTAGTGCTACGACATAAGATACGTAAGCTGTTACGATCTACGATGCATAGGGCAATATTCTATTATGTATTCTCTGCAATGGCTTCTGATGCGATAGTGCTATGCCTTACGATGCATTTGCTGTTACGAACTACGACGAACAGAGCTACATACATTGTAGTATGTGTTAGCAGCTGTCACTCATGATCTGATGGTTCTACGTCCTAAGATACGTATGCTGTTACGGTCTACGGTGCATAGAGCTACATTCTATTATATATGATCTGCCGTGGCTCACGATGTGAAGTGCGATGCCTTACGATTCATAGTTGTTAGGGCCTTCAATGCATAGTGATAATTTCTAGTATGTGTTAGCTGCTGTTGATGCATAGAGCTAGGGCTACAATGCCTAAAACTAAAATCTATAAAGTATTTTCTGCCATGGCCACGATGAGAATGTGCGACGCTTTACAATACATATACGTTATATACGGTTACGGCCTACGACGCACAGATATACGGTATTTTATGTGTTGGCTGCTGTTGCTGAAAATATGGCATCGCTACGCCGTAGCATACGTACTCTGTTACGGCCTACGATGAATAGAGCTACATTCTATTATTTATTTATGCCGTGACTCGCAATAAGAAGGTGTGGACCCTTACGATTCATATGCTGTTAAGACTACGACGCACATATATACTTTCTATTACCTGTTGGCTACTGTTGCTGATAATCTATTAGTACTACGCAAAAAGATAAGTACTATGGCCTACAATGCAGAGGGATAAGTTTTATTACGTATTCTCTGCCGTAGCTCACGATGCGAAGGTGCTACGCCTTTGGATAGATATGTTGTTACGGCCTACGATTTAGTATAACTACGAATAAAGCTATAATTTAGTACGATTTGGATGTTCTTGGTTATGATTTGATGGTGATACGCCTTAAAATGTGTAAGTTGCCACGACCTACAGTGTATAGAGGTACATTCTCATTTGTATTTTCACCTGGGGTTTACGATGCCAAGGTGCTACGCCTTACGGAGCATATGCTGTTACAGCCTACGACCCAAAGAACTACATTATAAAATGTACTGTCTGATGTTGCATAAGGTTTCATAGTGTTACTCCCTAAAATACGTAAGGTGCTTCTGCCTACAATGGATAGAGCTAAATTCTATTCTGTTTTCTCTGCCGTGGCTGGCAATGCGAAGGTGCTACGTCTTACAACAGGAGCTGTCAACGCAGCAGGCCGCCTCGTCCCCTGACTACCAGTTAGAAAGGATATCTCCGTCTGGAATTAACCACAGGATACCTCCTACCTCCCGACTGGTTACAGATTCGAGGTCGCTTGCACGGTCCTCTCCCTTGCGTAGCGGTGATACGGTGTCTACCAAATCTATCGCGGACTACGGCATCCTTTGCCCGGCTATTCAGCCGGTATCAGGTAGCCGATTCGTCGTTTCAAGAGTAGTTGCTGTAAGGTCAACAACTCTCCCCGCTCTATTAAAACAGTAATGTTTCCTGACTCCCCCGGCTGTCGGCCAGTATGCACAATCGATTTTCTGATGCCGCACGTTGCGCAAACCGTCCAGGAGCGCCCGAAGGTTGTATCTAGGAGAAACTGGCCCGCAGGCCAGAGTCCTACCCTGGCTCGCACTTCTGCATGGATGCCGCCGGATGGGTGTTAGCCCGTGAGTTTTAACGACCCTGAACAATTGGTCTTAGTGGCCAAACTGCAACAGGGCCTATTAACTCTCATCTTACAGTACATATGCTGCTATGACCTAAAATTATTAGAGCTACATTATAGTATGTGTTGTCTATTAATGCTCATGGTCCGAAAGTGCTACGCCCTAATATAAATAAGTTCTTACGATTTACGATGTATCTACGAGCTACATTCTATTACATATCCTCTGCGGCCCAAGATATGGTTGCTACGCCTTACAACGTATATTCTGTTACAACCTACGTGGCATAGTACTACATACATTCTATTATTTGTTGACTGCTATGATGTGTACGCGCTACGCTCTACAATACGTAAGCTGTTATAGCCTACGGCTAATACAGCAACTTAATAATCTAATCTAATTTTTTCTTTCTCAGATCCTGTAAGTGTATGCTGAATAGGCGGTGAAGTGTGGGAATTTCGTGTTGAATCAGACTATTTGTGTTCCATTGGGAAATATGGAAAGAAGTGGAACAGAAGGGGAGGGAAATGGTGGAGGTAGTTCTCCGGGTGAAAGCTGCTCGAGAGCCGCTTTACCAGCTCGAAGAAGAAGACTTCAAAGGTCTGCGAGGTTACACAGTGAACATGGTAAGTTTACTATAACAGTTTTAGTTACACGTGATCAATATATCGTATTCTGTATATTGTAAATTTGGGGAAATTGTTATGCTTGTCATAGGGAACCTATATTTATACTCCAAAAGAGAGCAGTACAATAATTGCAAAGGTGAAAAGGGAAGAGTCGTGACGACCCATTTTTAAAAGGCTAAGAATCCTCACCTTAACCTCACTCTATCTCTTTAAGTTACTGACTGAGTTTTTTAAGAATAAAGAAACACATTATAAAAAGTTTTCAGATTCATATACTAAAAATACGAGAAATATTTTTTTTATACCATGTACTAAACTAATCACAGCAAGGCAAGACACAAAATACTCCGGGCCATATTACTTTAACAGGCTACCGGAAAGTTTAAAAACAATTCAAGTGGAAAGCTTATTCAAAAAATTACTTAAAGAATTCTTATTAGACAAAGCATTTTATTCGATCGAGAATTTTTTAAATTTTATGGCCATTTTTTGGACAATTTTGAGTAGCATTTTTGATTTATTCTGACTTTTTATGATTTTATATTTCTTGATTATTTTTATTGATTGTTTTAATTTGTGGTTTTAGTAAATACATCTTAAAAATTGATTTATTAAAAATAAAAATATATTTTGAGTATAGCCAGTAGTAAAACGTTGCTTATCGACATGTCCTAGAAGCAATAGTGAAGTACGTTGATCTGTATGCACGTGGTGATAAATTTGGATATTGTAAAAACGGACTAATAGACTGTAATTTAAATTAACTAGATATTAAGTTTCTACAATCTGTTCTACAAGATTTTTTGGAAATAAATTGAATTTGAAATATTAAGTAGGTCATAATAAAAAAGTTACTAGTTTACATGAATTAATTCCAACTTTTCACTGCTACATTTTGAATTATACCCTTAAATATCAATTTATATGTTTAAATATTAATATATTCAATATATTATTTTTATTATATTATTATATTTATATATTTACATATCATTTTATATGTTTACACTCTCCGCTCGCAATTACCGAATGCCTCACTGGCCGACACTTTATTGTCTTTGAAGTATCCACCTCCGTTTACTTCCATTTGTTGACAAAACAATAATTCATTATGTTTGTTTTATTTAATGATTAATAGTATCGTTGTTTAAGTACACAGTAAATTAATACCTTATTTGATTTTTCTGGGTTGTTGTTATTGTGGAATTGCTAGCGATTTATCAGTGAAGTTTCGCCTAAAATTCATCACAGTAATTCATTTATTTACGTAGCGTCCTCGCCTAAAAATAGCGCAAAGTCACAATTCTTCAAAAGTTAGGTAACTAATTGGACAGACACGTAATAAAACAAGATATTTTTGGTTATGATGGATAACTAGAGTGGTCAACTACAACGAGCGAACCCGTCACCTCAGGAAGTTTTAACGATTAGTCGTTCTATCTCACTGAAGTGAGCGCAGAATACTTGGAGAAAACAGTCCACCGTCAAGCTTCGCCACATGCCCGTAAGAGTCCAACGCCTAAACCGCGAGATAGCCAGGTGTGTTACCCAGCGGTCTTACACTCACGCCCTTACTTCCGATTGCGACCAGATTACTCCGGTCTCCCGATTGGTTACGATTTCGAGGTCGCTTGCGCGGTCCTCTCCCTTACGAAGCGGTGAAGCGGTGTATAACGAATCTATCGCCGACCACGGCATCCTTTGCCCGACTGTTCACCCAGGATCGGGTAGCCGATGGTCGTTTCGAGAGCAGTCGCCGTAAGGTCCGCAACCACCCCCGCTCTATAGGAAACAGTACTGCTTCCAGACTCCCCCGACTGTTAGTCAGAGTGCTCAATCGATTGGCCTACGCCGCACGGTGCGCAGACCGTCCAGGACCAGAGTCCTGCCCTAAGGCCAGAGTCCTGCCCAGGCTCGTACTTCATGTGTGGAGGCCGCCGGATGGGTGTTGACCCGTGAGTGTGACCAACCCTGAACAGAATGGGTCTTCGTGGCCAACTAAGCAAGGGCCCATTAGCTCCCGGTTGTGATGGATAATGAATAATATTTTGACACGAACTAGGTACAACTGGTTATATGTATGATATATCACAAATACATAGACTAAATTGGACAGAAGATCTTTTAACGCCTATATTTTATATGTTACAAAAAGTCATCTACACGTTAGGAATCTCTCATAATACACGAATTGTTTCCACTACAGGATCATTAAACTTCTTGGTTCTCTGCAAAAGCTTCTAACTAACGTTATAAAAGCAAAAGAAATACTGGCGCAAATAAATGTTTATGTTTTCTCTTACGCTCGCCTAGACTTTATCCTTCTCCTTTTCATGACAAATTCAGCTCATAATTTATTTATTTACAGAGCTTGCAATTCATATGATAATGAATTCTCGGACGTTGATATATTCGCCACCTCCCTTGTAAATTTATCCTATTTAAGTCAACCACAGTGTTGTATGATAATAAAATAAAATAATATTATAAATGTTAAAAGATAACCTACTTGTAAAGGAGGATGCGAAAATACGTCTCCACGAACAATAACTACCGGTAATAGTATCTAGTATGCCTTTTCTGTGAATATCAAAAAAGCTCTTTTCTGTCAGTATCAAATTATTGTGGGTAAAAAGTTACAGCTAAATAAAAAAGCTCTTAAAAATCGTTATATGCCCATATATGCTCAGTGACTCTAAAATGAAACAAGAAGTAGTGCTTTTGTAAAAGCATCGGAAATCCTTGGTGAGCTCAGTAAAATCCAAAAAACTGCCGTCTATCGCAAGAGTACGGAACTATCTCCTATCAGCAACGAAGTTTTAGCAGAATTGACAGTTTTGATTGAAACAGTAAGCAGTGCCAGTTGTGTTGTGTTCGCATCAAGCAAAAATCAAGTCATCTCTCGAAAAAAGTAACTAATTATTCAGTTGAGTAAAGCTTTGTACAAGTATCATAGTTTGTAGTAAATTGGGTAAATTATAGACTTCTCATGTTTTTAGAATTAGTTGATTGTAGATAGAAGTAGTAGATCTCGTGTGAAAATAATAATAAATATTAAATAAACTCATTATAACGTTTTTGTTTTTAATTACCTATAACGAATGTAGGATATTTGCCCATTGTTTCGTTTTCGAACACCTCTAAAATACCTAGTTAACAAAAAAATATATACTATGTAAAACTAGTAAATACCTAACTGGCCTATAAATTTATTTATTTATTTATTTATTTAGGTACATAGGATTAGGTATACAGTTCATTCATAGGTCATGTAATCTTATAATAATTATATAAATTATTTAATAATTAATATAGGGAGGTTTGACACATCTTACATGACCTTTACTGCCAATAGCACATCTAACTAGGCGATTATTTGGCCCGTCTCTAGATGTGCATATTTTTATGCAATTTTAAGAAATGAAGTGTTTTTTTAATACTAACACTAACACTATGTTATAAAAAACTTACACTATGTTATAAAAAACTATCAACATAAACATATCTGAAAATAACCAAAATCGAAATCCCAAAATAGTATCGGGCATATATGGGTTAAAGTAAAACATCGATATTAAGTATCAAGGGTTAAAGTAAAGCATCGATATAAAGTAAACATCCATTAGGTTCGCACATCAACTCTGCTCCGCGCATCTGCAACTGCTCCAAGAGTGGATACGTTCGCGCTCCTGAGCGTGCAACGTTACACGCTCCGCGGCGAGCGCTCCAAGCGGTAGCGGTAAATGCGTGAGCACAACGTGGTTCGCAGTGTGTTCGTGGACGCGAGCAGTCAGACGTTGGTGGATACGACTCGCGCATCACGTTCGACGTTGAGTAAACGCGAATCCATCGCTATGAAGTGGGCCGAAGAGAAACCTCTAGCTCTAATCGGGGGGTACCGAAATTATACAGTGCTGTAAGATCCGAAGGATGATAGATTTAAAAAGGGGATGTAGTATTGGGAAGGATGTAGTATTGGGTGGATTTGAGTCTGACTGGGTAAAAATAACATCTGGAGTCCCACAAGGTAGTCTACTAGGACCACTATTGTTTACTATATATTTAAACGATGTCAACCAATGCTTCAACCTTTGTAAATTCCTCCTTTTTGCTGATGATATGAAGGTGTATGCACCGGTAATTACATTGGACGATTATATATCATTTCAAAAAGATCTAGATAGACTGTCTCTTTACTGCTCGGCAAACCGATTACACATCAATGCTTCTAAGTATGCAATTGTTAGTTTTACAAGGAATACTACGTCGCAAAATTTTCGCTACAATTTAAATGTAGGTACTTCTCATCTCAAGAAAATCTGTTTTAAAAGACTTGGGTGTTATTCTAGACAGTAAACTAAATTTCATTTCACACATTGACACAATAACTGCCAAAGTATATAGTATGCTAGGCTTTTTTATATTATGCTTATGTCCTCAGTCACCTCCATGTCCGCAGTCACCTTGTTACAATATTGACATCAGTAAGATCGAACGCATTCAAAACATGTTCTTAAAAAACTTAAATTATCGGTCTATGTAACTTTTCAGATTATAACGAAGATGGTGACTATCATGGGCTTATACCATTAGAAATGAGAAGAATTAGTTCAGATGTATAAAAGATATTAAAAGGCTTTATCGACTGTTCTGAATTGCTTCAGCTTATACATTTCCATTTACCCCCACGGCCTTTCCGCCAATTCAACTTATTTCATCTACCTCAAGTAAGCACAAACTACGCCCACAATAATTACATTTATCGAGTATCTCATTTCTGCAATACCAAGCTAAGCGAAATTGACCTGTTTAATACAACTGCGACTGCGCTCAAGACTCTTATTCCGGGTCTTTTGAAAGACAATATTCAAGGACAAGTGAAATAATTATATTATATTTTTTCTTTTGTTCTTTCTTTTCTTTCTTCAATATTAAAATAAACCATAAAATTTCCCTAAAAATAAAATAATAAAATAAAACATTATTAAAGCAAAATTTATAACTTTAATTCCCCTCCACTTCCTCTATCCCATTCCTAGGCGACTGTATATTTTTACGATCTTTAAGTGGAAACTTTTAACTGACATTGTAGTCTATAAATAAAATTCAGATATTTCGCCTGTAATAGCTGTAAGTTTCCTTAATAATAATAAAATAGAAAAATAAAATAAAATAAAATAAAATAAAAAATAATTTCTGGCGATGACATGTTCGCTCAATGATCGAATAAAAACTGCGGAGCACTCGTTGTTCTTGAGTTGATGCGCGAACCGTCTCCATTTGAGCAGTTGCAGATGTGGGGAGCAGAGTTGATGCCCGAACCTAATGGATAGGATACCCACCTTTACGTGTTAGTATCAGAATAGCATGATACTAGTCATATTAGAATTGATAATGCAACTATTATGGAACACAATTGTCATTTTGGCGGTTCCTTTAGCAAAAAAAAGTTATGACGATGCGAATCATGGTGGCATGGCATGGCCTCACATACCCGGCCGGTGATCTGGATAAGCGACGATTTTTCATATAATAACCCAGGTTATTCTTTTGGCTGTAACTTTTTTCAACAATGATTTGAAACTGACCGCTATAGTATTATATAAACTGACCGCTTTGGGAGTTAATTGGGCCCTTGCTGAGTTGGCCACGAAGACCCATTCTGTTCAGGGTTGGTCACACTCACGGGTCAACACCTATCCGACGGCCTCCACGCATGAAGTGCGAGCCTGGGTAGGACTCTGCCCTTATGGTCAGTTTCCCCTGGGAATCAAACTTCTGGCGCTCCTGGACGGTCTGCGCACCGTGCGGCGTAAGCCAATCTAAAGTGCACTCTGACTAACAGTCGGGGGAGTCTGGAAGCAGTACTGTTTCCTTTAGAGCGGGGGTGGTTGCGGGTGGTTACGGCGACTGCTCTTGAAATGACCATCGGCTATCCGATCCTGGGTGAACAGCCGGGCAAAGGACGTTGTGGTCCACGATAGATTCGGTAAACACCGTTTCACCGCTTCGTAAGGGAGATGACCGCGCAAGCGACCTCGAACTCGTAACCAATCGAGAGACCAGAGTAATCTGGTCACAATTGGAAGTAACGGCGTCAGTGTCGGCCCGCCGGGTAACATTCCTGGCTATCTCGCGGTTAAGGCGTTGGCCTCTTACGGGCTTGTGGCGTAGCTAGACGGTGGACTGTTTTGTCCTCAAGTCTTCTGCGCTCACTCCAGGGAGATAGAACGACTAATCGTTAAAACTTCCTGAGGTGACAGGCTCGCCCGCTGTAGTCGAAAACCCAAGTTGACTGCTATAGTAATAAATGACAGTAATAAAAAGAGCTTTCCAACGACAAATGTCTGATTATTATTGGTAGTGGTGACACGTTTCATACATTTTTGCCAAATCTCCTTTATTTATTTATTTATTTATTTATTTTATTTATATATTCAATTATATTCAAATTCATGAGCACAATAAAAAATAATTTACAATTAATAAAATGCCGTTGTATGCTTCTTGAGTTGAATACACATCTGTCTGAGCCCAGGTTACATAGCGTATACATTAAACGCAAATGTGTATATTTATATTATGCTAAACAAAGTGCAACCGAGCCCGCCTTGCTAGGCACCCCTGTGTTAAGGCGAGCTCACTTCCAGAGTTCCACTAAAGTGCCACTGTTGTGTCAAAAGAAAAATTAAAGATACCTTTTTTAAATTTTTATGTTATTTTTATTTTGTTTATATTTTATTTATTATTTTATTATCTAAGTTGCAACCAATTATCCACTAAAATTTAGAAATGCGAATAGCAAATTCTTATTAAAATTTCATTTAAATTAGGTAGGTACCTACCTATAATTAGGTAGGACCAGCATTATTAAATTTAGATATGTCATAATGCTGATATGATTTTTTTTAAATTTATTTATTTAAAGAAAAGCGCATTTTTCTAACTGAGATACGTTATTACCTTATTACTGGAGGCTTCATTATAAATAGTAACAAAAAAGAGAGTACCGCAGCCCAGTATTTCTTCAGATCAACGCCGCTTAACTAGGCCTAGACCCGTACTAAGGCAAGCGTACCAAGTAAACAAAAGCGTGTGCATACTTCAAACTTCATAATTAAAAAAATAAAATAAAGTATCTGATAATTTTAAAAATTACAAATGGTAGTAAACAACGTAGGTACAAATTAATCATTAACCTAAAGATCTATAACCTAGGTCATTGATATGTCAATGTGTCTGTCAGTCTGTCAGTCTGTCAGTCGGCGAATAATATTTTAAAAATACCCATCATAAAATACAGAGTAATAAAAATGATAAAGGAATTTTACATAAAAATAAAGAATGGTGGTAATTATTTTTAGCGCGTTGAAAATGGTTATTTCTCAGGGGCTCAATATTCATATTGAGCCCCCTGAGCCGATTAAGACGATTTTCAGGTTGAAGTCTGTCTGTGTGTGGCTCTGTGTGTGTCGGTGTGTGTCTATGTGTGTATGTATGTCAGGGTGCGTGTTGGTGTGTGTGTATGTGTGTGTATATATTTCTCTAAGATAGCGCCCAAACGCTTAATTCGATTGAGCTGAAATTTGGTATGCAGGAATCAAGGAATAGCACGGGTTGAAACATTGTGCTTAAAATCGGTCTACCAGGGGGCGTACTAGTCATATATCGTATTCAAAATATTGAAATTTGAGACTTGACATTTGGTTAAAATTTTCGTTGCTTGGACGAAATCGCATTTTGAAGCTGGAATACCCCATATACAAGCTAAACTAATAATGTTTAAATTCTGTCATACATTGTTATCAAATATTATTGCCGAGCCGCCTGAGGCCAGCCGAGAAACAAACCGCACCACTTAAGGTGGTTGAGTAACGGAACCCAAGCCAGTTCATTAGCCGACCGAGAGAGGACGCTTATCGACTTTATTTATGAAACAAGTATTGAGATAAAATCAGTCTTTGGCTGTTTACCGGAAGAGCCTTGGGGTGACCCATCTTATATTTTTATACCACGGTAGACACATCTTTCTGATGATTTTAGCAACCGACCAGTGCACTTATGCGCTCCGTTTAGGTTAAAGTTGTGAGTTTTCCCTTGAAAATACTTTCGTTAGTCATAAACAAAACAAGATAAGGGTATTTGCAGTAGACTGTTGGTCTAAGGCCTCGGTCGGCAACAGGCGGACCGCGGTCCTGATCCGGACCGCGGAAGGTCGATACTTGGACCGCCAAATATTGTTAAATAACTTACCTATCAGAATTTGGAATGATACTTATTTCTGTACCTTAGAAAATCATTAGGGACTGCTTGGAGCAGGAACATTGGGCATCCTGGAAACAAAGCCAAGGATGTCGCCAGGCAAAGGCCATGATGGAGCAACCACTTCCTAAGAGAACCAACGCCCTACTTGACATGAGCAAGAAGAACCTCAGAACCACTATCGGTCTCCTCACAGGACACACGACCCTTAGACCACATCTATTTAACCTTGGCTTGACCGAGAGCAAGGACTGCCGAATATGTGGCGAAGAACCTGAAGACAGCATACACATCGTTGGTCGCTGCCCAGGCCTCGCCGCAAAAAGACACAGTTTACTGGGACGACCTTTCTCGATCCCAGAGATCTGCCCAACTTGAAGGTCAGCGATCTGCTTGGACTGGTAAGCAGTACTGGGCTACTAGCTGACCACTGACCCAGCCACAAAGTGGGTAGTTACAAAAGATCTTATAGATCCAGGTGACATCAAGGGATGGTAACAAGCCCCCACTCCGTTTACTACTACTACTACTACCTATCTAGGCATTTTAATGGTCATATGTATACGTGTTTCTGAAATTTATGAAAATTGCAAAATCTTGGCTACTATGTTTTTCTCCACATATGTATGTGAATCATCATTCTCAAAAATATTTTTTTTGAAGAACAAATAGCGTTCGAGAATAACGGACGCCCACCTAGAAGACACTCTTCGCATTGCCTGTTCTCCGCGTGAACCAAACTATAAAAAAATGGATGACCTGTATGTATGTGGTTGAAGCTAGAGATAGATGTATGTATAAATCGTGGGAAGTTGCACACTGTTCTCTTTGCCTAACTCTGTGCGTGTTATGTATGTGTATGTATGTGTATGTATGTATGTGTATGTATGTGATGGTATGTATGTGTGGTATGTATGTATTTTTAAGAACACATACCTATTGTGTTTCATAATAAATTAAAATTATATAATTAGGTACTTAAAGCAAGTTAAAATAAAAAAATAACTAGTAAGTGTAATGAGTTTTTTTTGGTCCTCGATAAAATATTTCAACAGTATCCGGACCCCACTTGAAGTTACTTGCCGACCGCTTGTCTAAGGTTTCGTTCATGCTTAAATGCTAATTTTAATTAGACCGTTGGTTACATTGCCTTTTATTGGAGCACTCTTGCGGTCGGTTGCTAATAAAAGATTAACATTTCCGTAGCTTATGATTTCTTTGCTTTGGAATGTAATATAAAGTCGGTAGAATAGCAAGAAGGTATAAGGGACCAAGACTAGAGTATGGCATTGAGTGATAGTATAACTAGAGCTGTCAACTACAACGAGCGAACCCTCAGATAGTTTTAACGATATTAGATCGTTCTGTCTCCCGTGAGGTGAGCGTAGAAGACTTGGGACGAAACAGTGCACTGTCTAGTTACGCCACTCGCCCGTAAGAAGTCAACGCCTTACCGCGAGATAACCAGGTTAATCAAACAGCAGGCCGACACTCGCGCCCTTACTTCCATTTGCAACCAGATTACTCCGGTCTCCCGACTGGTTACAGGTTCGAGGTCGCTTGTGCGGTCCTCTTCCTTAAGTACCGGTGTTACGGTGTCTACCGAATCTATTGCGGACCACGGAACCCATTGCCCGGCTGTACACCCGGTATCGAGGAGCTGATTGGTCGTTTCAGGAGCAGTCGCCGTAAGATCAACAACTACCCCCGCTCTATTGGAGACAGTACTGTTTTCAGACTCCCCCGACTGTTAGTCAGAATGCATAATCGATTGGCCTACGCTGCATGGTGCTCAAACCATCCAGGAGCGCCAAAAGGTTGACTCCTTGGGGGAATCTAGCCATAAGGCCAGAGTGCCACCCGGGCTCGCACTTCATGCGTAGAGGCCGCCGGATGGGGGTTGACCCGTGAGTGTGACCGACCACGATCAAATGGTTCTTCGTGGCCAACTCAACAAGGGCCTATTAGCTCCCATCACCTCAGAAAGTTTTAACGACATTAGATCGTACTGTCTCCCGTGAGGTTAGCGTAGAAGACTCGGGACGAAACAGTCGACTGTCTAGTTACGCTACTCGCCCGTAAGAAGTCAACGCCTTGCCGCGAGATAACCAGGTTAATCAAAAAGCGGGCCGACACTCGCGCCCATACTTCCAGTTGCAACCAGATTACTCAGTCACCAGACTGGTTATAGGTTCGAGGTCGCTTGCGCACCGGTGACACGATGATACGGTGTCTACCGAATCTATCGCGGATCACGGAACCCATTGCCCGGCTGTACACCCGGTATTGGGTAGCCGATTGCTCGTTTCAGGAGCAGTTGCCGTAAGGTTAACAACTATCAGTCGGGATGCACAATCGATTGCCTGTCGCCGCACGGTAACGCCAACCGTCCAGGAGCGCCCGAAAGTTGACTCCTAGAGGAAACTGGTCCGCAGGCCAGAGTCCTATCTGGGCTCGCACTTCTGCGTGGAGGCTGCCGGATGGGTCTTATACACATAGGTCTTAGGGGCCGAGCTGTAACAAGGCCCATTAGCTCCCTGCGTGAGATTATAGTTCGTAACGTAACATTGCTTTAGAATGAACCTAGTCACTAAAAGACGTCTGTCTACAAAACAAAGTAATTTTCTCTGGATGACCGGCCACACAGAGATTAACGGAAATGAAATAGCATACCTATTAGTGGTATTTTTTGTGATACATTGGCTAAGAACGACATTCACGCTAAGGCAGGCTTGGTACATTGTATTGCACCTAGAATGCACAATAAACTAGAAGAACATGTTAAAACAGAAAATAATATTAATAGTTTTAAAACTATAATTAATAAAAGGATATTGAAGTAGTGGCGTTCTAGAACGGACAAAGGGCTGTAAAATTTTCTTTAATTTGTTTCAAATATTATATTTATGAAATATATAATATAATTTACACTTTAACCTTCCTCAAAAGTCCCCGATCTATTGTTTCCATTGTTATTAATTTAATATTTATTTGTTTGTAAATATATTTTGTAATTAATTACTAATCATATCAGCTTGTAATCAAAAATAAGTCGCAAATCGCACATCTAGGTACAGGCGCAAGCGTTGCATGAGATCATTTTTGGCTTTATTTTAATTTAAAAGTGTATTTTTGCTTCCTTGTGTAATATTAGCTCAATTATTATATATGTAATATTTTCCCATACACAATAAACGGGTCAATTTTAAAAAGGTCAACCGAGGTGAGGGACCTGGGAATTACATTTGATACACAGTTGAACTTCCGTGCACACATTACAAATATTTGCAATCGTGCTAGCAAAATGGTCGGTTTTGTTATTCGCATATGCAAACAGTTTAATAATATTCATGTAATGTTTCTACTATATAATTGTTTAGTCCGTAGCATACTTGAATATAACTCGGTCATCTGGTGTACCTACAAGTGAAAACAAATACATTCAGATGGTAGAGCGTATTCAAAGAAAATTTTTAAGGTATATTTATTACAGAAAATACAATATTTATCCATACTTATTTCCGTCAGATTTTGTGCTAGGAATGGTAGGATACAACAGTCTTGAAACTCGTCGATATATTTCACTAATTATATTTGCATATAAACTTATTCAAGGAACGATTTATTTGCCGGAGATACTATGTAAGTTTGAATTGTACGTACCGGTAAATTACACAGCGAGGAGATCGCATCTATTGTTTAATGTGCCGTACCACCGTACAAATATTTTTGTAGACAGGCCAGTGGGAAGGGTTATAGCTCTTCTTAATTCCTTACCCACTGAAATAGATATCTTTTGTACATCCCTTTGGCAGCTAAAAAGGCATCTCCCTGCTATCTCATGTTTATCATAATCTGTCTTTTATTTAGTTTTATATTTTTATGTTTTTTTCTTGTTCAATGTTAGCATTAATTTAGTTATGTAGTCATTTATTTTTAGACTTACACTCCAGCTTTAATATTCAAGGGCGAATTGGATTCATCTGTAATGCCCTTGAATACTATTTGAAACTAATAAATAAATAAATAAATAAATGACATGAATGAAATAAAGAATGTAACGTAAAAAAGAAATCCTGCGACCAATCATAGATCAAGCAGCAAATTTGTTCAGAAGGTTTCACAGAAGGTTGATTGAAGATTGATGTGATGGTTGCGTTGTTTCAATGTCGGGTTTGCCACTGTGGGATATCTGTCGTCGTGCATTGTCGATATGACCAGATCACAACGGTTGTAGGAATCTTATTTCCTCGGCCTACATATGGTAGAATAAACACAGTGTTAATATTTAGACCATTTAATTATTTAACAGAAGCTAATAGAATAGAGAAACATACCATTGATAATTTTGACGAGAGTGATTAATATGCTAAATGTACGTTCTTTAATATCAGTAAATCTGGTGTTTTGCCTCTAATCGAAGGGTTAAGCTGGTTGATCAAAGAGTACACGATATGTTGATAAGTCACTGTACCACGTTGGCCATTCTCTGGAAACAAACTGCCAGGCCCTTCATGTCTAAAATAATTTTAGCTGTTTCTAAACTGGTTTAGTATGTGTCCGTAGTCGTGTGCGCTTTTCCAAAAGTGGCGTTACTAGACAGTGGACTGTTTTCGTCCCAAGTCTTCTACGCTCACTTCACGGGAGATAGAACGATCTAATATCATTAAAACTTTCTGGGGTGACGGGTTCGCCCGTTGTAGTTGACAGCTCTAGTTGCAGCTTGTATATGACATATTCCAGCTAAAATTTCACATATGATTTCAGGCCAACAAAGCATTTATTTATTTATTTATTCATTTATTTATTTATTTATTTCCCGAAACATAATTAACCTTACAGATGATTCCAAATCGTTAATTATCTTTGTAGGCTATTATTCTAGATTATAACATTCACCCGAAAGCATCATCCAATTATTTATGATTACAAAATATCCAGTAATAACTTAACCCGAGTTACCAACATTCGTGATCTAGGCATTACCCTGGATTCCAAACTGCACTTTAACCTTCACATTAATAAGATCGTAGCTTTAAAACAACTCGGACTGATTCTGCACATAAGTAAACCTTTTGCCAGAGGCAACACCATTAAAATACTCTACAATGCATTTGTTCGTACTGTCCTAGAATTCGGAAGTGTAGTTTGGAGTCCCCAGTATGCTGTTCACGTAGATAGGATTGAGAGGGTACAAAATAAATGTTTAAAATCATTGGACTTTCGGACAGGTAGCCTCTGCACCGACTACGCAGAGAGAGTAACAACACACAAAATGCATTTTCTGTATTCAAGACGAAAATTCTTAGACAGCATTTTCTTATATAAAATTATTCATAACCACATCAACTCTGCACCCCTTTTGGAAAACATTCTTTTTAAAATCCCGCGGTCTTCCTCCTCACGTTCAAAAGATACTTTCTATATTCCCTCTTTTCATTCAAACTACGCAAAAAATACCTTCTTCAGACGCTCTTGCATGTGTTATAATGAAGTTTTGAACGACATAGATATATTCTCAGTGTCATTAATTACTTTTAGGAAACAATTGAGTGATTTGTTGTTGCATTAGTTTTAGTTTACAGCCAATAATTTAGGTACTCGTACTAAATGAAAACAGTTCGATCCGACTAGACATTTACATTGTTGTGGCTACATTTACAAGTTTTGTTAAAACTAATGGTAATGTAGGTCTATTTGTTTAAGTGTATTTGTAAAAACATTTGTTTGTGAATGTTTTTTACCTAAATAAAAAAAAAGAAAAAAAAAGAATATATAACTGTTATTCTACTATAGGCTATTATTATAATTCTACTATTAATAATATTATTATTACTGTACTCCATTACTATTACTATCATTATTATTCAAATATATAGACTATTATTCTAGACTATAGCAAACGGGACTGAGAAATACTTTAGAGCGTAATATTAAACGATTATACTTACATATATCTAATGATTATCTAACCTTTCTTATTATACTAGTTACTACTTTTTAACAATTTTAGTACTACATACTACATATTTATCTAATTACTTAATTGCTAAGAAATGCCATTACCGTACTTTGCAGTTGTGTTAAGTTCACCGTCCAAATATCCAATTCTGGCTCAGTCGAACATAGTGCATTTAGGGTACGAAGCGTCCGCACCGTGAAGCAGTGTTGAACGATGTTAGTTCTAGCTCGCGGTAACGCGAACAATACGTGAGCCCTAGCACGGTAGTAATTGGCGGGTACAAACAGACCGATTCTTCTAATTAGGTCGGATTATCAACGAACCCCCTAAGCAGTTTATATATGTGGCAGATCTGTGTACCAAATTTCAAGTCTCTAAGCTAAATATTTTAAGGATGATATAGACACACACTCACATACATCTGGAAATGGTCTTCATCGTCTCAAGGGGGCTCACAATGGATATTTCCATCTTTATCCCGGAGAAAAATGCGCGTTCACAATACTCTATTCCTTGTCGGTTGGTTTGCAGAGAAAGTAGAATACCCTCTTTCTCTCCGCACCCTAAATATTAAGGATTTCAATGACGACCTTTCAGCTAAGCATCAATTAATATTATTTCAAAATCACCAAATATGAAACGGATAACCAAGATGTATAATAGAACAGAATTAAATTTAAGAGCCTTATTACAAAATAGCGTAGGTATTCTTTTAAAATGAGTTGAAAAAATGAACGCATTTTTTTTTGGATGTAACTATAAAAGATAGGATAAATAAATAAATAAATAAATAAATAACTATTCAACCCTGGGAGAAAACCGCGGCACTGAGCGCTCTTCTCTTGCGCAAGCAAATATATACACAATTTCTAATTGTTTTTTGCAGTGTTTTCTCCTTTCTAATGACAATAATTTATATTATGTCGTATTGCTAAAAGAGTGAACTTTAATATAGTATAAGTATTATATAAGAATCTTATTTTATTTCTGAGAAAATTAGAATGATACAGGAAGATTTTTTTTTAATTTTGTGTAATTGTAAGTAATGTATACCTTGGATATGTGGTCAAAAAACGAAAAAATAAAGCCGTAGTGTACATCAAGAATACATGACGGACATAAAAAAAAATAGTATACGGTTTTCGTTGTAGTGATATTACTGTATTAAGGAGCTCAAAGTTTGCCTTCCGAGCGTTTTACGAATAACGACTTTCGGAAAATGGGCTGAATAAGTAAATAATATTCGTTATATCTAAAATTAAAGGCCGCTATGGTCAACATCAAGAAATGGTCCAGGTAATTCAGTAATTAAAGTTTGTAGAAATCTCTTCATTTCTTGGAATTAGAACGCCAAAAATCCACTTTTCTTGCCTTTCTGGAAAAAATATGTGATAGGGCTCTTAAAACTATTTTATTGCTAAAGCTAATTTAAAAACTTATTTTAACATCGTCGCTTTACAATTATAACTCGATAACTCGAATTTAGTAGTTCTGAGATAAACGCGTTTTTTAAGCTATTGCATAGCTTTTATCGCGGGCCTAGGCCAGCGCGGCGAGACCGAATGAAGAAATTTCTTAACGAAAATTAATGATTTTAAACTGATAATTACGTCTAAACGAGTACTGCTTACGATTCGAAAAAAATATCTGTTAAACAAGAACATTTTCCTAATATTCTTAGCTTTGAATATTTTAGATTTTGTTTATATTACATAGTGTAATTAATTTGTGAAATTAGGTCTAACCGAACACAAAAACGACTACTACGCAAATACTATCTGGCGTATTATTATGAAACCTGCACCATTTTAAAGATAATTTAATTATCTATCTTTTCATCTACGATTTTTTTCGAATAATCCGTTTTTTTTGCTTTATCGAATAAAAAATTCGTGCGCGGCGCTCTATCGAAATACGTTGAAATTATTCCGAATCATTTGCTACCGCAGCCGCAAATGATTCGGAATAATTTCAACGTTTTCCGATAGAGCGCAGTTATCTGATCTCAGAAAAAAAAAATAAATATAATTGCATAAGTTGTTAAAAATGCTATGCAATAGCTTTACCGCGGCAGTCCCCGAGTGCCACACGTATTTTTTTTTTTATGCTTTTTAAAAGTTTCAACTCGTCCACCATTTTCGATTCGTAAAAACTAATAAGGGGATATAAATACTAACCTTATCCTAGATAAGTGGAGATATCGAGTTTTTGCGCTACGATAGCAGACAGTGCTGCCATCTTTCAGCTACATAGGTCTACATATCGATTTTTTGTATTATATCTGGAGCTAATTTCAACTTATCAACCACCTGTAACTCCCAAGGGCGGGGAATTTCAGTTATCTGGTTTTAAGGGAATATAGAGTTGATATTTTATATCTTTTGGCATAATTATATCAAAAAAATCTGTTGTGTCACCCCAAGACTTTCCTGACTAGTATCCGGGGAGGTGCGAAAAAACGAACGATGTAATCAAGGTTCCCCAAATTTGTATGGCAGGTACCCCAAACGTTGGTCGTAAGTACCCCAAAAACTAATAGGTTCTTCCGATGGTTAACAGAAGCTTCTATGCCAAATTTTAACTTAGACAGATTAAGCGTCTGGGCGCTATCGCGGAAACAATTTTTTCGCCGGGAACCCCAAATTTGTATGGGAGGTACCACAACCGTAGGGCGTAGGGACTCCAAAAACTAATGGGTTCCTCCGACGGTTAACAGAAGCTTATATACCAAATTTCAGCTCAATCCGATTAAGCGTCTGGGCGCTATCGTGGAAGAATACATACATACAGACATACAGACATACAGACATACAGACATACAGACATACATACAGACAGAGATCGGTCTGGAAATAGTCTCAATCGTCTCAGGGAGTCTCAAAATATATATTCCCATCTTCATCTCAAAATTTTTTTTTAGCGCGATCACAATACTTTCCTTTCCGATAGGTCGTCAGGAAAGTAAAAGTTATAATTGTAAGGCGACGATATGATTTTAGTCACTTGCTCATAACTAACTCATTTTTTTGGGGAATTTGTGTAGGTCTATTATATGCTAAAAACAGCATTTACAAGAGAATCTTTATTAGTATTACAAATGACAACCATGCAAGCAACCAACCCCGGGTATGCAACCAACCCCGCTCTATAGGAAACAGTACAGCTTCCAGACTCCCCCGACTGTTAGTCAGAGTTTGGAGCTAATGGGCCCATGCTGGGTTGGCCACGAAGACCTATTCTGTTCAGGGTCGGTCACACTCAGGGGTCAACACCTATCCGACGGCCTCCACGCACGAGGTGCGAACCTGGGTAGGACTCTGGCCCTGGTCAGTTTCCCCTGGGAATCAAACCTCTGGCGCTCCTGGACGGTCTGCGCACCGTGCGGCGCAAGCCAATCGATTGTGCACTCTGACTAACATATTGAGATGTCAACCACAACGGGCGAACCCGTCACCGCAGGACGTTTTAACGATTCATCGTTCTATCGACCGTGCAGTGAGCGTAGAATACTTTGGACATTACAAATCCGACGTCTAGCTACGCCACAACCCGCAAGAGACCAACGCCTTTACCGCGAGATAGCCAGTAATGTTACCTGGCGGGCCGACACTCGCGCCCTTGCTTCCAATTGTGACCAGATTTCTCCGGTCTCTCGATTGGTTCCGAGTTCGAGGTCGCTTGCGCGGTCCTCTCCCTTACGAAGCGGTGAAACGGTGTACACCGAATCTATCGCGGATCAAGGCGTCCTTTGCCCGACTCTGAACCGGGATCGGATGGCCAATGGTCATTTCAAGAGCAGTCGCCGTAAGGTAGGCAACCACCCCCGCTCTATAGGAAACAATACAGTTCCCAGACTCCCCCGACTGTTAGTCGGAGAGCACAATCGATTGGCTTGCGCCGCTCGGTGCGCAGACCGTCCAGGAGCGCCAGAGGTTTGATTCCCAGGGGAGACTGGTTGACCCAGTGTCCTACCCAGGTTCGCACCCCATGCGTGGAGGCCATCGGATGGGTGTTGACCCGTGAGTGTGACCGACCCTGAACACATGGGTCATCGTGGCCACCTCATCATGGGCCCGTTAGCTCCCTCTGACTCTGACTAACAGTCGGGGGAGTCTGGAAGCTATACTGTTTCCTATAGAGCGGGGGTGGTTGCGGACCTTACGGCGACTGCTCTTGAAATGACCATCGGCCATCCGATCCTGGGTGAAGGCCGGGCAAAGGACGCCGTGGTCCGCGATTGATTCGGTATATACCGTTTCACCGCTTCGTAAGGGAGAGGACCGCGCAAGCGACCTCGAACTAGGAACCAATCGAGAGACCGGAGAAATCTGGTCACAATTGGTAGTTAGGGCGCGAGTGTCGCCCGCCAGGTAACATTACTGGCTATCTCGCGGTTAAGGCGTTGGTCTCTTACGGGTTGTGGCGTAGCTAGATGGTGGACTGTTTTGTACCAAGTCTTCTACGCTCACTGCAGGGAGATAGAACGACTAATCGTTAAAACTTCCTGTGGTGACGGGCTCGCCCGCTGTAGTCGACAACCCAAGTTGTTCCTTCCACACTCAATAGATTTAACGCTGCTCTTCATGTTCCTCATGCTGGTACCAACTATATTGCTCGATGTTGCGTGACGTCATAATTGACCAATATTGCCTGGGATTGAGCAATTTCAGTTACCGTTGTAAAGGCACCTTTACAATCGCACATCAAGTTTGACTAGATTTGATCCTAGGCGTTCCCGAGTCGTGCCGGCTAGTCGCGTAGCGAGTTTAAGTTTAGATCGTTGCATTGAACTTTCTGCGGTGTGCGTGATATGGATATGGCTAGAGACTAGCTAACTTTCGTCCAAGGATGAAAACTTTTTGAGAAACTAAGTCCACCAAAGCCGATGTAATATCGACAGTATTACACTTTGCGAAGAGCGCGAGAAATGCGCTTTAACAGAGACCACTGCAGTATTAAAAATGGGATCGTTTTAAACGTGGGCATGCGACTATATAAAAGAAAAAAGGTTGGCGCGGGGCAGGGGGCTTGTTTACTTGTCGGGAAAATCTTGGGGTAACACACCGATTTTATTAACTCATAAAATAATCCAGTTGGTAGTAATCGCTTCTCTTGGTGATGATAATTCATTTTGTGCTTTTTAAATTTCAAAAATAGGATAATAATTAAATTTATATTAAATATATAAAGTTGTTTAAAAATAATTTGACCTGGCGGTGGTGGTGGGGGGGGGGGAGAGGGAGGGGGTTGGGGTTTAATAAAAATAATAATAATCTCTTTATTGTGAACTGTAAGTTGGCAGTACAAAATGGATAGGTTCTATTTTATTTGCTATACTGTTGATATATTTGGGAGTTAATGGGCCCTTGCTGAGTTGGCCACGAAGACCCATTCTGTTCAGGGTTGGTCACACTCACGGGTCAACACCCATCCGGCGGCCTCCGCGCATGAAGTGCGAGCCCGGGCAGGACTCTGGCCTTAGGGCTAGTTTCCCCTAGAAATCAACCATCTGGCGCTCCTGGACGGTCTGCGCACCGTGCGGCGTAAGCCAATCGATTGTGCACTCTGACTAACAGTCGGGGGAGTCTGGAAGCAGTACTGTTTCCTATAGAGCGGGGGTGGTTGCGGACCTTACGGCGACTGCTCTTGAAACGACCATCGGCTACCCGATCCTGGGTGGAACAGCCGGACAAAGGACGCAGTGGTTCGCGATAGATTCGGTTTACACCGTTTCACCGCTGCGTAAGGGAGAGGACCGCGCAAGCGACCTCGAACTCGTAACCAGTCGAGAGACCGGAGTAATCTGGTCGCAATTTGAAGTAAGGTCGTGAGTGTAAGCCCGCTGGGTAACATACCTGGTTATCTCGCAGATAAGGCGTTGGCCTCTTATCCGGAGCGCGCACTTGCGGTCTGGCCGCAGCGGCCACGCCACGGCGGCCAGCGAGATACTACGAAATGTATGGAATCGTCGTCGACCGCGCGCACTTCGCCGCGCGACCAAAGCACAACCAAAGTGCGCGCACCCGACGGCGATTCCATACATTTCTCAGTATCCATTGGCGGCCGCGGCCAGACCGCAAGTGCGCGCCTGGGCTTACGGGCATGTCGCGGAGCTTGACGGTGGACTGTTTTGTACAAGTCTTTTGCGCTCAATTCCCGGGAGATAGGACGACCAATCGTTAAAACTTCCTGAGGTGACGGGTTTTGCCCATTGTAGTTAACTACTCTATTTGTTGATCTATCAGGTTTACAATATTTATTTTATTATAATGGAATATATTTTCACTTCGCAAGTTGAACGAAAACAAATCCGAAAAGTATTAAGGTTTAGACGTATTAACGTTAATAACAATTATAATCAGAACTATTATCTAGAAATGATTTATAGTAAACTTCTTCTTTTTGTGTAGGAATTAAAATGTTATCGTGACATTATTAGGTTATCTTTGGTTTGTCAAATTTAGATCTAGAATGAGATATATGTTTAATGTTTAAAATGTCTGAGAATTCCAATAAGAGTGAGTTATAATAGTCATTTGTCATTGTCGCTGCGGACGCGTTGAAGAATACACACACTATCGAAAACATTAATTTTATTTCAAACACAAAATCCTTATATATAATGCACCATGCGGAGTGACAGTACGCTCTAAATTTCGGGCAAGGCCCTCTGTTGGTACATTTTACTACTACGTTTAGACATCCCGCCCACCAAAGGACTTCTTTCTTTACCAAAGTCTAACTTATACCTTAAGACTACATCAATCGGTTAAATGAAAAAACGTGATTAACGAAACACCGCCCACCATGACATATGGTCATGATGACCGTCACTAACAAATAAACTTAACTAGTCTAGACAAAATATTTTTCAAATTATCAACTAGTTTATAACAATGTATAAAAACACGTGTAATAATTAAACAAACAAACTTTAAATTTTAATGATATATCACGATGGTACATCTTTCTCAGTAATATCCGAAATTGGTAGTAAACACAATTTATTTAATGGACGCTTGCATAATCCATTTTTAGTCTTAACCGTTAAAACTCTAGTGACATTATCCTTGCCTTCATGTTTCTCTACAATTTTTCCTAATAACCATTTAGCTGGAGGCAAGTTATGGTCGCTAAGAATGACAACATCGTTAATTTCAGGTTCAGCTCTTTTTAATGCCCATTTATATCTTTGATTGAGAGTCACTAAATATTCATCCGACCATTTTTTCCAAAAATCATTTACAATTTTTTGACTAAACTTCCACCTTTGTAAGCTCGTAACATTTTGATTTTCATAATTTTCGTCTGGTAGAGTAATTAGTGGCTCTCCTATCAGGAAATGTCCTGGTGTCAGAGGCAATGGATCGTCAGGACTGCCGCTTAAATATGACAGAGGCCGCGAATTTAAACAAGCTTCAATTTGTGTCAACACAGTGGATAACTCCTCAAAAGTTAAAGTAGAGTCTCCTATCACCCTTTTGAGATGCGTCTTAGTAGAGCGAACCCCTGCCTCCCACAGACCACCAAAGTTAGGGGCATGCGGAGGGATGAAACTCCACGTGGTTCCATCATTTGACAATAACTTGCTGATCTCTTCAGGAACTTGCAACTTCAACCGATCGAACATTTCTCGTAATTCCTTGCTCGCGCCTACAAAATTAGTGCCATTGTCACTATATAAAGTTTGGCAATGGCCTCTCCTTGACATAAATCTTCTGAACGCAGCAATAAATCCTTGGGCTGTCAAATTCGATAAAGCTTCCAGGTGAACTGCCTTAGAGAACATACATATAAATACACAAATGTAACCTTTAAATGATTTAGAGCCTCTTCCAGGTGAAAATCTTACATGTATATGTCCCGTAAAGTCAACTCCTGTAATCTTGAATGGCCTTATTGGCTTCAGTCTTATTTCAGGTAATTGGCCCATCAAAGGATTGTTGTTTTGCTTGGCATATCTCACACATTTTACACAGGTTCTATGACATCTTTTGGCCATCTCTCTCGCTCTAATTATCCAAAATTTTGATCTGAGTATATTCAGCATTAACTGTGGACCTCCATGAAGTGATTTTATGTGGGCATCCAAAACAATTAATCTGGTGAGATGACTCTCACTCGGTAATATAATTGGGTGCTTCACATCGAAATCTACTTCAGCTTCCTGTATGCGTCCACCTACCCTTAAAATCCCATTATCATCAAGAAGAGGATTTCGAGTGTGGAGCTTACTCTTTGGAGGCACACACCCTCTCAACCTTAATTGCCTTATCTCCTCTTCAATATATAGCCTTTGCGTTTCTTTCACACTCAATTTTAAAACTTCATCTCTCTCCTTGACAGTCACGACTTCCGTTACTATTGGTCTCTCACTTTTAGGCAACTTTAGATTCAACAGTCTTCTGCAGTAAGATAATACTCTCAACATTTTCGCTAAATTTGAGAATCTTGTCCAAACAGACTCTTCTTTAGGTACTGTTATAGCTAAAGTTTTGATAGGTCAACCTTTTTCATTGTACTTTTCCTGTCTCAACCAGCCAGGACCATGCCACCATAAATCCACTTTCAGTAACTCGACCACCGTAGAACCGCGCGACGCACAATCAGCAGGATTATGATTTGTTCTGACATGGTTCCACTGCTCTTTATCAAGCATGGTGAGTATCTCGGAAACTCTATTACTAACAAACGTTGTCCACCGACTAGGTTCTCCAGCTAACCATGCTAAGACAACTGTACTATCGCTCCACGCATGTAAATTCTCTTTTGGAACCTCCATTACTTGCGCTACTTCGAACACTAGTTTTGTGGCAAGCAACGCGGCGCATAATTCCATACGTGGAATAGAAATCTCTTTTTCAACTGGTGCTACCTTGGTTTTTGCCGTAACCAGATTCACTACTATATCTCCGTTCCTTGCCCTTGATCTTAGGTATACTGCTGCAGCGTATCCTACTTGTGAAGCATCCGCGAAAGTGTGGAGCTCTACCTTATCGTCACGTTTTGTCTGTAGCCACCTAGGTATACCCAAAAACTGGACATTTGCAAGATCCTCCCGGAAACTATGCCACTCCTTGAATAATTGTTCAGACAAATCGTCATCCCAGCTCAGGCCAGATTTCCAAAGTTGCTGCATGAAAATCTTTGCTCTTATAATCCAACCGATAGGGTCATACAGTCTCGCAATTTCAGACAACACCTTTCTCTTGGTCATTGTTTCAGCTTTCTCGGGAAAATGAAGATCATATTCGAAATTGTCGGTAGTTTTGTTCCACTGGATTCCAAGAACTTTAAACATCTCATTTTGTTTAAATATAACCGTCTGATCCTTGTTTCGATTTTCTTCTCGGATGTGATCCAGTAATTGTTTACAGTTTGAACTCCATTTTTGTAACTCAAAACCACCGGCTTTCATTAATTTACTCATTTGCTCGTATATATCTATGGCTTCGCTCGCGTCTTCACATCCACTAAGTAGGTCATCCATATAATAATCAGTTAATGTTATCTTTGAAGCAACGGGATACTTCTCGGCCTCATCTTTTGCTAGCTGCTGTAATGACTTCACCGCTAGATATGGCGCGCTGGCTGTTCCGAAGGTGAGTCTCTTCAAGCGGTAGTGTTGTACTGGCCCGTTCGGGCTTGGTCGCCACAATATCCTTTGAAAGTCGGTGTCTTTTCTATCTACTTTAACTTGACGTTACATCTGCTTTAGATCTGCCATGATGAAAAAATTATGGCGCCTCCATCGCATCAACGTATGTCTTAACTCTGGCTGCAGTTTAGGACCTACAAGAAGATTGTCGTTCAAAGAAACATTGTTCACACCTTTACACGATGCGTTGTATACGACTCTCAACTTTGTTGTCTCTTTGTCTTCTCTGACAACAGCGTGGTGGGGAAGATACACGACTTGAGCTTCTTTTATTTGATCTTGATCTTCTATTAACTCCATATGATCTTGGTTGACGTAGTCCTCCATAACCTTCTTGTACTCCTCATATAACTTCGGATCTTTATTCAGTTTTTTCTCTAACCCATTCAACATTCTCATGGCTATCT
This sequence comes from Micropterix aruncella, assembly GCA_944548615.1. Lineage (NCBI taxonomy): Eukaryota > Metazoa > Arthropoda > Insecta > Lepidoptera > Micropterigidae > Micropterix > Micropterix aruncella. The sequence continues at coordinate 16,835,833 of OX155973.1, forward strand.
CTTTTGATTTTCCTTCTAGGCATTCTGGCTTAGAGCTCTTAAACGGCAGCCTTACAACATAACGTCCACTCGTATCTCTTATTGTGGTCTTTTCAAAGATTTCTTCACATCTCAACTCATTTTTTGTCATTGGTTTTCCAATAAAATCTGGCTCTCTTTCAATCTCCCAAAATTGTTTTAGTAATAGATCTTCCTTCAGATGAACATGCATACTCCACACTCGGCGATTATTTAAGGAGGAATCCTGCTCTACTCTTCCTGATAAAATCCATCCAAATTGCGTGTTTTGCGCAATCGGACCACTCATTGACGGATGTTTAATTAAGCCTTGAGTCATAATAATTCCGTAGACGTCAGCGCCTAAGATCATGTCGATTTTATTCGGGGATCCATATTTCTGATCGGCTAAACTTAAACTCTCAATTCCCGGCCAATTTGTCATCGTTATCTTTCTCGAGGGAATACATGAAGTAACTGTCTTCAAAACAAAAGTACTGACTAATATAGAAAAATTAGGGTTGTGCAGTGACTCTAACTCCACAGAAACCATACCCTTATGTATTGTTTGCCCTTCTCCTACTCCCATTACTACACCATTGGTAAACGATTTTTTGAGACCTAAAACTTGTGTAATCTCCTCTGTCATAATGAAGCCTCAGATCCTTGATCGATTAATGCTCTAACCACCAAAGACTTGCCATTACTCGATCTTGCTCTAATTAAAGCCGTCGCTAGTAGCACCCGACCTTCGTTACGCTCAGTGGCAAAATGTGCTACAACTCGCTTCTCAGATTTATTATAAAATTGCACATTTTGGTCCGCTGACCTCTCACCCTCTCGACTTGGATTCTCTTGCGAAATCGAACTTTCACTTTGAACTCGCTCATAATGAAGCATCATATTATGTCTTTTGCCACATTTACGACAACACATTGGTTGCCGACAATACCTCACTGAATGATTCGATGATAAACAATTGAAACACAATCCCTTCGATTTTACAAACTCGGTTCTCTCTTCTGGGGATTGCTTCTCGAACTGCTTGCACTGATGATTAGCATGTGATCCAACACACATCACGCAGACTTTCTCATTGTTTTTTTATGTAGGTTTCTCGTCAACGGTAGAATGAAATACTCTTTTGTTTGGAATTTGTTTCACGTTATAATGACTATGGGATGCTCTTTGCACTGTCTTATCTCCGTCTAACATCTCTAATGTTCGAAAGCGTGTCTCAAGAAACGTGGTCAATTGCTTCCAGGTGGGTAACTCCTCCGATTCAGCTTGACTTATTTGCAGCGTCCACAGTTTTCTCGACTCTGAATCTATCTTCATAAGAACTAGGTGGTTAATAATTGCGTCCCATGAACTGGTATCTATCTTCAAGTTCTGCAACGATTTTAGACAAGCCGAGGTAGTATCAAGTAATTGTTTTATACCTGTGGCCGATTCTGCAACCAAAAGTTTTTGACCAAATAACCGCTTCATCACTTCATTACAGTTGAATCTCTTGTTCGTATAGCGTCACGTCAGTTGATGCCAGGCCTCCTCGTAATTAGTGTCCGTTGTTGAAAGGTTCTTCAGTAATTTTCGGCTTCGCCATAAAAACTACCCTTTAAGTAGTGCAACTTCTGAACTCCACTCAGTGATGTATTTGCGTGTATGAGTGTCAAGAACATGTCATGGAAAGATTGCCACTCTTCGTAACTGCCTGCAAATCTGGGTAGCTGTATCTGCGGTAGCTTCACGTCGGCACTAGTAGTCGAAGCGCACGAACTCGACTTGACCGTGGTTGATAACTGTCGCAAATCATCCTTCATACGAGTCTTGTATTCAATATACGTATCATCAAACGCACTGCATAGGTCTTCCGAAAAATACGATATTTCTGCTCTTTTCCCCTTATCAACGCTGCTAACTAGTTCACGATGAGTTTTTTCGAAGTCATTCCTCCAGTTGTCTAAAACCTCTGAACGCGACTCAATATAAGCTATGGTAATTCTGTCCTTCGGCGACTTTTTATAGGTTGTAAACGCCTTCTTTACCCTTTCATATAAGTCTCTTGATTTAATTTTTTTTTTTTTCAAAAAAATCTAAGTCGTATTTTACGAAATTTTTCAAAGTCCCAAATCACTTTACGAAATTTTTACAAGTCCCAGACACTCCGCGAAACTTCGACATTCCGACACAGCACAAATTCACTTTATTTTTCATTCACTTTACTCACGATTTTCCTAGTCCTGTCCTTTTCACTTTTTCCCGTGTTTCGGCACCAGATGTCGCTGCGGACGCGTTGAAGAATACACACACTATCGAAAACATTAATTTTATTTCAAACACAAAATCCTTATGTATAATGCACCATGCGGAGTGACAGTACGCTCTAAATTTCCGGCGAGGCCCTCTGTTGGTACATTTTACTACTACGTTTAGACAGTCATTATCGTTTAAAAAGTCATTCACGCTATAATACGATTAATTTTGGAGCCAGTATTTTAATGTCTGTTTGAATCCTGGTTGTTGTGTGGAATAGCGTTATTTAACACAACAGAACTGAGGTCCCTTTTTACACATTTCTGTATTTACTGAGGGACAGTTTATGAGGTTTCTAATCCTCGTAGCCCTTGAATGTACATCTCTTCGTAAGGAGTAGATAACCGGACTATTTTTAATAAAGTCACAATATTCCAGGATATACAGAGAGAGCACAGGCAATATAGACATGTTGGTGAAGATAGGCCTCCAGGAAGTATCTGGCGCTACTCCGTATAGAAGTCGAACACAGGACTTAAGTATTTTGAATATTCGTTGGACTTCTGTTGAGTTACGCCACATTATAATGCCGTATTTTAGATGCGGATATACGTAGCCTTAATATGTTGTTAGGCGAGTCTCTAATGATGTTATATGTTTTAAGATTTTAGGAAGGTATATATAAATAAAACCGTATATGTATATAGGTTTGGCGTGGGGACGGGATTGTCTGCTTGTCGCAAAGTCTTGAGGTGACACAACCGATTTTTTTATAAAATTCGGTGGTCCATGGTTACTTCATCTTTCATTCCGCTACCACTCTCTACAAGAAAGATGGAAACAAAGGCGTTTAAAAATATATTTTTTTTTATTTAGGTAAAAAATAGACATAAACAATTGTTTTAACAAATACACTTAAACAAATAGACCTACATTACCATTAATTTTAACAAATCTTGTAATTGTAGCCACAGCAATGTAAATTTCTAGTCGGATCGAACTATTTTCATTTAGTAAGAGTACCTACTAAATTATTAGCTGTAAACTAAAACTAATGCAACAACAAATCACTCAATTGTATGCTAAAAGTAATTAATGACACTGAGAATATATCTATGTCGTTTAAAACTTTATTATAACACATGCAAGAGCGTCTGAAGAAGGTATTTTTTGCGTAGTTTGAATGAAAAGAGGGAATATAGAAAGTATCTTTTGAACGTGAGGAGGAAGACTGCTTCATTAAACAAAAGCTGCAATCCACACATGCTTTCTATAAGCTGGGTTTTTTTTGAGCATGCCGATTCTTTCAAATGGGAATAATATTAATATGTAACTTTCAGGTACCTCATTTTAGTTTTTATTGTTTAATAATAATATTATTTATTTAATATTTAATATGTAGATTACATTGTTTAACGTAACATACCTGACCATATACATACGTTGTTTTTTTTCCAATATTGTTTTGATACTTTCTATTGTGTGAATATTTTTTGTATAGAGTGCCTAAGATGACTATTAATATTCTTATATTAATTAATTATTTTATATGTATACTCATGTACATGGATTCAGCTCTATTTTTTTTTAATTTTATTTATCTGCCGTGTAAAGCCGACTTTAGTCAACGCTATTGGCAAATTAATATTTCTGCTTTACTAGTTTTATATCTACATATATTAATATATTACTAGCCACTGACGAATTATAATATGCGATAATTAGCTTTATTTGATAATTCATGTTTTTATTGTATATTCTGAATGAATAAATTGAATACTGAATACTGAATTCAATGATCATGATCACCGTTAACTATACAAACGGTTACAAACTCTCTTCTACGTGGAACCATCTTCCTAAAATGTTCACAACGCCCATCGCCGAGCGCAAGGACGTTACGCAATATACTGTGTGCACGTCGAATATAAAAATTCCCGCGTACCAAACCCGCTGCCCCACTATTGTTATAATCTACGAAGTAACCGCAGCAGTTTGGCGCTTACCTGCAGATGGCGATTGGCAGCACTTCAGTCTACCCTTGACAAGTGCGGCTGCAACGTCAGTTTCAGTCACCGAAAAGTTTGGTGTTATAAACTTCGGGCGGTAAATTCGTTTTTATCTTATTTATAATATACACAGCAGTGCATATTCTATGTTACAAAATAATGTATGCAGACAGTCAGGGGAAAGAGGAGCGCCCGCAGCAGCATGCAATTATGAAAAGGGTCGAGTGACAGCTACACGGCAGTGACGTCAAACTCATTGTCTTTAATTGCTTCACTGATCCCATCCCACACACCCTCATCTCGACGTCTATCCGCTTATCTAAGGCCGCCCGTCCACGCCATCCGTATCCAGAACCTTCTTTTTGGGACGTAATTAAAGTGAAGACGTCAATTTCCGTGAAGAATAATTTTATTCTTCAAAATATTAAACGTACATAATAAAAAACAGGAGACGACCACACCCAAATGTCTCAGTAAACAACAATGGAAAATCCCCTCAGGGAAAAACATCAAGCAAGACACGAATAGCATTCAAAATCACTTCGCCGCAAATCTTGCCGCATATCATTTCAATCAACAGATGGCGCGACTTGATTTTATCACACAGATAGCATTGTTTATTAAGATAATGTACCTTCTAACATTGCTATGCCAGTTACTGTTGATTCTAGGAAGTCTTGCCTGGAAAGTCTTGGGGTGACATAACCGTTTTTTTATTATTGCAAAAATCGGTTTTTTAAGTATTACGCCTGTAACCATTGCGCACATCCGCGATTTTCCACTTAGGTATAAAAATTTCGTTTTAGTTTCCCGGCCCATTAACTGATCAGATGTATTGTGAACACACTAAAAAAAATCAAGAGGAAGACGAAAATATTTATATCAAGCCCCCCTGAGACGATTAAGACCATTTCCAAGTTATAGTCTGTGTGTCCGTATGTGGGAGGTAATGGGCTCTTGATGAGTTAGCCACGAAGACCCATTCTGTTCAGGGTTGGTCACACTCACGGGTCAACACCCATCCGGCGGTCTCCACGCATGAAGTGCGAGCCCGGGCAAGACTCTAGCCTTAGGGCTAGTTTCCCCTAGGAATCAACCTTCTGGCGCTCCCGGACGGTCTCCGCACCGTGCGGCGTAAGCCAATCGATTGTGCACTCTGACCTACAGTTGGGGGAGTCTGGAAGCAGTACTGTTTCCTATAGAGCAGGGGTGGTTGCGGACCTTACGGTGAATGCTTTTGAAACGACCATCGGCTACCCGATCCTGGATGAACAGCAGGGCAAAGGATGCCGTGGTCCGCTATAGATTCGGTATACACCGTTTCACCGCTTCGTAAGGGAGAGGACCGCGCAAGCGACCTCGAACCCGTAACCAATCGAGAGACCGGAGTAATCTGGTCGCAATTGGAAGTAACGGCGTGAGTGTAAGCCCGCTGGGTAACACACCTGGTTATCTCGCGGTTAAGGCGTTGGCCTCTTACGGGCAGGTGGCGGAGCTTGACGGTGGACTGTTTTGTCCAAGTCTTCTGCTCTCACTTCACGGGAGATAGAATGACTTATAGTTAAAATTTCCTTTGGGGTTCTAGACTACTTCCAACGGGGTTCGCCCGTTGTAGTTAACAACTCTATTTGTGTGTCCGTATGTGTATCTGTTTGTATGTATTCCTCCACGATAGCGCCCAAAGGCATGCAGGCATTATTCGGTCATAGCAAAAGTTGTAAAGATTTTAGTTGAAATCGGTCCACCGGAGGGCGCGCTAGTCATACTTCAATCTCGAAATATTGGACTTAGAGACTTGAAATTTGTTACACAGATGCCTCGTTGACCCTCGTTTGGTTGTTCTTACATTATATTGTTCACCATATTCTATTGTATCGATACAATGTGTACATACAAGAAGTAATTGACTGTTTTAAAAAGTAAATCGTTGCAAATGCACTCAGGCGGAGCTTGCGAAGGAATAATGAAAAGTTGCATTTGGATCTTTTTTACAACTTTTATTTACCGTGCAATGTTTTTCAGTTTGTTTAGATCAAATCTTTCAAGCTGAATTAGAATCACCTCCTCTTATCCTATAAAGTTGCAATTTACATGTTGGTTCAGTTCTGATGACAATGAATTTTATGGTGAGCAGGACCTGATTATACACCCAGTATCGGCTCCCGACGAGGATACCCTTCCACGGCCAAAAACACAATTTTGTATACGCATTCAATTATGATAGCCCATTCTAAAATTTACCATGACATGGCTGCTGTACCCAGAGGTGGCTCCCGACGAGGGACTCCTCAACTGTCAACAGCACAAACACGAAAATCTGTATAGCATTCAATTATGATAGCCCTTTCTAAGTTCCACTATGACACGGCTATTGCACCCAGGGTTGGCTCGGGATAGAGCATTTAAATAAAGTATATTGTATGTATTGCCGCCCATCCGCACCATCCGTTTCCGGAACCTTCTTGTCGGGACGTAATTACGGTGAAGACAATTTCCGTGAAGAATAATTGTATTCCTCAAAATAACAAACATACATAATACAAAACAGGAGACGACCACCCCCGAATGTCTCAGTTAATTGTAAATAACAATGGAAAATCCCCTCGGTGAAAAACATCAAGCAGCAAAGACACGAATTGCATTCAAAATCACTTTGTCGCAAATCTTGCCGCATAACATTTCAATCAACAGATGGCGCTATTTGATTTTATGAAACATGTAGCATTGTTTATTAAGATAACCCACCTTCCAACATTGCTATGCCAGTTACTGTTGATTCTAGGAAGTCTTGCCTGAGAAGTCTTGGCGTTTTTTTTTTCTATTACAGCAAAACTCGGTTTTATTATCATTGCCAATATCTGCACTGCCTTCCGACTGAAATTATTGTTTTATGAATAAACTTGAATATTTTACAGATAACCGGGAGGTAATATCGCTTTTGCCGTGGATACTTGCCCTTACTGTGGTCTCTGGCTAACATCTACGCAGTGATATCTGCAATTTTATTTGCGGGGTCTTTTGCTTAGTTGGATAATTTGAGAACACCTGACATTTTAAATTAAACAAACCAAGATTTGCACTTAGCCACCGTCAGTATTTTTAATTATTAAATTTTCTAATGTTGTCGTAAAAATCAACTAATTAAAAAACATTGACGTGAAAGGGGCTCTCTAGACGATCAAGCATGCTTGTTAAGCATCGGTACTTTTGTACAAAACTACAAAATTAGACATTTTAGTAAATATTTTAAAAAAATATTTGCAATTTCCTGAGGTTTACGATCCCCTCCCAGCCCTCGACGCGATGCTTGACAAGCATGCTTGATCGTCTAGAGAGCCCTGAACGTCTACAAAGTATGATCACTTAGGGCTGTCATCTACAACGGGCAAACCCGAAACCCCAACTGGCGAACCCGTTACCAGTCAGGAAGTTTTAACGATATTAGATCGTTCTATGTCCGTTAGGTGAGCGCAGAAGACTTGGGACGAGAACAGTCCACCGTATAGTTACGCCACACGCCCTTATGAAGCCAACGCCATACCGCGAGATAACCAGGTTAATCAACCAGCGGGCCGACACTCGCGCCCTTACTTCCAGTTGCAACCACATTAATCCGGTCTCCCGACTGGTTACGAGTTCGAGGTCGCTAGCGCGGTCCTCTCCCTTACGATGCGGTGAAACGGTGCCAACCGAATCCATCGCGGACCACGGCATCCTTTGCCCGGCTTTTCACCCGGAATCGTGTAGCCGATGGTCGTTTTAAGAGCAGTCGCCGTAAGGTGAACAACTACCCCCGCTCTATAGGATACAGTACTGTTTCCAGACTCCCCCGACTGTTAGTCAGAATGCATAATCGATTGCCTTATGCCGCACGGTGCTTTGATTGACTCCTGGGAGAAACTAGCCCTCAGGCCAGAGTCCCATCCGGGCTCGCAAGATTTTACACAAGTTATCTATACTAATATTATAAAGAAGTAAAGTTTGTGAGGTTGTAGGAAGTAATCTCTGGATGTACAGAACCGATTTTGAAAATTCGTTTACCAATAGAAAGCCACGTTATTTGTGAGTGTCATAGGCTATATATTAATCTGAAAAAATGAAAGAACTTTTTCGTGGTATACGGTCGAACGAAAACGTTTCCAACTAACGCTGCCTTAACGATGAGAGATATATGATTAAGTTCTAGAGAAAAGTTGTAGAGCTTGATAATGCCTACAAAAAGTCAGTGACAGCATATGTCTAACTTTTATATTTAAGTCATAAAAAGTAGTATTTTATATAAAAAAATAATTTAAATCGTTTGGTCATGTTTATTGGTCAAATTATCAACAATTATGAATTCATATCAAAATAAGTAAATTTATCGTCTCAAGTGTTTAAAACAAAAGACTTTTCCCTTTTACTGCATATAATTTCCCTTTGACTGCATAAATGGTTAAAGAGATAAAACACTCACAAATAAGACACTCACAAGAAGACACTCACAAATAACGGTAATATAGTCAAATTGGCATGCAAATACATACATATGCAGTAAAAATATAACCCTTCTTTTGGCAGTCAGGAAATAAGTCATGGCACTCAGTACTAACCGAACCACACTCATAATTTTATCACAATTAAAAAGTTTTACCGCCCAACGTAGTGGGCACGGGTCAGCTAGTATATAATAAACAAACAATTTCACAAATTGTCATATGTACCTACGACGTGCTATCGTTGAACTATCGTACATATCTCACTAATATACAATCAGAATTATATGATAATTTCACAAATTATAAACAGTGATAGAAATAGTAATAAAAATAAAAATAAAATAATAAAATACAAGACGTGTTGCCAAATTAGTAATGATAATAATAGGCTATCGCCAATAGTAGGAATAAAAAATCAAATTATATAATAGTCAATAATGGAAAGAATAAATATTATCAATTATCGTCAATCCTAGTACACTTATAAGACATACTGAAAATGTATATAGATACTTTCCTACTGAAAACATTTCATTTATCGTATCTGTGTTTCGGCTTGCTTTTCTCACTTTACCTAATTTTTGGGAATAATCCCAAAATATGTATTTCCATTCATTTGCGACATATTACTTCTTTTGCGACGCGGCGCCGATGTGGAAAGAGTCGACCGTTGATGTCATAAGGCATAATTACATCGGCATAAAACACCTCCGAGACAGTATACAGGTAGGTGGCAGGAGGTGAAAGGTGGCAAATTGAGGCATTCTATGAATATTTATCACCCGAGCGAGACCTTCGTTATCGCGATAAAACATCAGCGGTCCCCAAACGCCAAAATAAACATCATAAAATACTGGGAAAAATATTAACGATAACGAATTTAGTCACATCGAAGCTGACATTTTGAAATCATACTTTATAAGTCCGCTCTACACTTAAGGGGCGAACACACTATCGGACGCGTCCGCTGCCGCGGCTTATGGACAGTATGCACAGTCGTTTGGGACGTGGCTTGCCAGATCTCTATCGGACGTCCGAAGCCTCGAAGTCGCGTCCGCTACTGACGTCCGATAATGTGCACGGCTCAATAGAAATTCATTACACAGATCGCGCCCATAAGCCGCGGCTAACGGACGCGTCCAATAGTGTGTTCGCCCCTTTAGTACGCGAATCGCGCGCGACTTCGCGGCGCGAACTCACCGCAAACTCGCACAAAGCTCCACACTCGCAATGGTTCGCGGTAGTTTCACCACATTACAGTTCGCGCGTTTGAAGGAGATGGACGTAAAATTAGCTTCGACTGCGTCCCTCATGTTGTGCGCAATGGCGCACTATAATTATGAATATATTAAAAGTAAACACAAAATTATATCATCCATTCATTATTTCATATTCAAACCCACTGAGCTTTTTTCAAGTAGGATTTTTTACTTTACTTTTGTAATTTCTGTAACTAGATAGCAAGGGATTCCCTTTTTTTCAAAATTTCTACATGTTTTTTATAAAGCGTCGTGATTTTTATATTTTTTCATATAATCTTTACGATTTACATCCCAAAAAACGTGTTCGGTTTAGTAGTATTCAAGAAATTGCATCTTTGTTTCATCCAGTTTGTTTCATTCAGTTTACGGTAATTTTGTAGGAAATATCAGCAATATATTAATTAGGAACAGACACGACTACACACCGACGCTGCCGGCAGTCAACTGAGCGGCGCGCGAGTGTGGAGACTATGCGCTTTCGTACTAAGTTCGCGCTTCGCGGTCCCTTTGTCGCGGCACAGAAAACCGACAAAAATCGGGGAACTGGGCGCGAAGAATGTGCGAGGCCGCGGAAAACATGCGAAACGGTTCCACACTATGCGTTCGCGCCTCTTCGCGGCTTCGCGCGCGATTCGCGGACTAAGACTTAAGTGTAGAGCGGGCATATTATTTACGAAAGTTTTGAATCTGGCCGCTTAGTTTTCTCTAGGGACACGAGGCTCTTTATTTATTTATTTGTTTAATTTGTAATTCTCAATGATTTACAGTAAAATAAATATGTATAATAAAAAAAATCATTGACAAAAATCCAGTAGCATAAAACTGATAACAGTATACGCCAAAACTGTTACCAGTGGTCATATTTTAATGTCATATAATTAAGTTATAGCCTGTTCTAAGGCGGACATTTAAATTGTTGTAAATAAATGTATGGAGCACATATAAAAATTAAGTAATAAAAAGAACATATTAAAGTTGATAGAATCTAAACACTAAAAGCTATTACTACATTATATTACATTACATTTTCGTAATGATTGTATAGATTCTATCAACTTTATTACGTTCTATATATTACATAGTTTTTATGTAGGCGCCTACATATATTTACAACAATTTTAAAGTCCGCCTTAGAACAGGCTATAACCTAGTTAGGTGACATTAAAATATGATCACTGGTAACAGTTTTGGCGTATAATGTTATCAGTTTTTTGGTACAGTATTTTCGTCTATGATTTTTTTATTGTACATATTTATTGTAAATCCCAGTAAATCATTGTGAATTCGTATAAGCTGTCTAGCTTATACGAATTCACAATCAAAGTAGAAAGACAAAGTAGAAAGACAATCAAAGTGAAATTGACAATATAAAAAGTTAACCATAATCATAATAAATAAAAAATCGGTTGTGTCACTCCAAGACTTTCCCGGCAAGTAGCTAAGGACTTTTTCGTCCAAATATTATTACACACTCCCCCCCCCCCCCTCTTTTACCGATGGTACTTGGTTAACTATTTAAGCACTCTAGATAAAGCGGGATATTAATTCAAGGAAGAAGTAGAATATCGGAAAAAGAAGAATATTTTCGTCCGAAACTTTATGCATTCCGAGTACTTGGGTATCTATTAAAGCAAGAGGAAGAGGAAGAGGAAGATTAAGAGGATTCATCATATACTTCTTCCTCTTTTTATTCTTCTTCACCCTCACCCCACTTTACATACCCCTTCCAATCCCCTCCCCATTTCAACCCCCTCTTAACCCCCTTCCCCTTAATCTTCAACTTCCTTTCCCCTCCAACCTCCTCCCCAACCCCTTCCCCCCCCCCCTTAAACCACCACCCAACGCTACCCCCCCCCAAAACGCTACCACCTCCAATACCACCCCCAAAACCCCCTTATTAAAGCACTCTAGATAAGGCGAGATGGGAACCCACGGAAGAAGAAGAATATTTTGGTCCGGAACTTTATCCATCCTGAGTACATCTACGTCTATTTTCTTCGAAGTTAAAGTATTCTTGATGAGGCTGAATAGTTATCCAGGGAAGAAGAAGAATATCGAAAGAAGAAGAACATTTTCATTGCAAATAATTGTTTATGAGCTAAATATAATTAGCAATGGAAACTTTTAATAAGCGAATCGACGATTCGTAAAATTTAACATTTAGTATTGAAAATTTGAAAAAATGTCTTTTTTTGGTATTTTAGCTTTTAAAAATAATTGTCTATAAAACCAAAAACATACTTAGACCACAGTATAATAACACCCAGTAAGCTCACTCAAGAGGTACAAGGCAATGCGGGAATAGGGTGCGAAGGAAGTGGGGCCAGGGGTAAGTCATGTTGCGTCCTTAGGTCCATAGTTACGGCGCTGTGGGCTGTGACGCGCTGTGGGCGCAGTTTGTGTCCACTCTTACTATTACTTTTTTGTGGAGATTTACGAGTCGATGACATATGGTATTCTCAGAACAAATCGGTAGTATATTGGCATCTGCGTCGCCGGGGCACCGTAAATATGGCCGGGACGATGATTCAAGATGAAGACGAGTAATCATATTACGATTTGTGGTAGCCATTAAGATTCCTGACGTCACTTGCTTCGATTTCAGTTCTAAGAGAAGCTACTGTCTGGTATACTGTACTTAGACTAAGATGGCTCATTAGACGAGATAATAAATTAATAGTTTAAAAAAAAAACACTAAAAACACGCTTTTATAAATGCTCGTAAAAACCAAAAAAGGTTTGTTATAACCTTGAAACCTGATCGTGTTCAAAGTCCATTACATGACCTTTCTCACAAGTGCAAACACGACTATGATACGATATTCCATCATGGAATGCCAGTTCCTGTCTTCCGGCTTCATCATCAGACCTTGGAACTTAATCGTGGTCAAAGTTCATTACAAGACCTTTCTAACAAGTCCAAACACGGCTATGATACGATATTCCATCATGGAATTCCAGTGCCTATCTTCCGGCTTCATCATCAGACCTTGAAACCTGATCGTGGTCAAAGTTCATTCCAAGACTTTTCTAACAAGTCCAAACACAGCTATGATACGATGTTCCATCATGAAGTTCCAGTTCATATCTTCCGACTCCATCATCAGATCAGTTTGACAGTACCACATTATTGTATTGTCATCAGAACTACATACAGCTGCCAATATTCATGACGCTACGATCCTTGGAAAATTAGTTACCTAAGATTCCATTATATAGTTAGTTACATACAGGTCGACCTAATAAAAGCGTGTTAAAAATCGCGGATTCCAGCGTTATATTACATTTATCTTATAAACAATTATTTGGGTGTAAATAACATTCTTCTGAAATCGCGCATGTCACTGTTTTAGTTTTTTGAAAAATTAAAAAAAAAAAGAAATAAAAAAATATCGCTATATTATTTATTACTATATTTATCGCTATATACATTATAATTATTAAATTGGTACGTGTTACCAATATAATTCAAAATTGTTTCCTCGGATAGATTTAGGGAGAAAATTGCAAATTATGAAAAGGTGATGACTTCAGATTTTATTTATTTTTATTAAGAAAAAAATCAAAATATTGAAATATTGAAAGGCTAAGAAATTCGCTGCAAGATTCATATGTTTATTATTATTGAAATGCACGCGGGAATCACCTAAAATTGATTATAAAATGTCAATTTTCACTGTTTGAGCGAGGTAGTCGCCTTAAGGACGAAACTGTCCACGGTGTATCCACGCTGACATGCCCGTCAGATGCCAACGCTTTATCGCGAGGCGCTGGGAAGAGACCTCGCGCCCTTACTACCAGATTTAGGCGGATTTCTCCGTCCCCTCCCGGACTGGTTACGGGTTCCAGTCGCTTTCGTGACCTCTACCTGATGTAAGCGGTAATTCAGGTAATTTATCGCGGACTGTAGCGTCGTTAGCCAGTCTTTCAGATCGGTTCATGAAACAGTTCGATGAAACAAACTGTATCTACAACTAGAGCTGTCAACTACAACGGGCGAACCCGTCACCTTAGGAAGTTTTAACGATATTGTTCGTTCTGTCTCCCGTGAGGTGAGCGCAGAACTAACTTTCGTCCCGTGACTTGGGACGAAAAGAATCCGCCGTCTACCTACGCCATCTGCCCGCCAGAGGCCAACGCCTTACGGCGAGGCACCGGAAATGGTAACCAGCGGGCATCCTCGCCCCCTGACTACCAGTTCGGAAGGATATCTCCGTTTGGAATTAACATTCAGGATACCTCCTACCTCCTAGGACTCCTTTATATACAGCAAAGGGTCCATTTTCAGATGTTGTATTTATTTTTAAAAATGTTTATATTAGAGGCCAGCTACGGAAGCTTTCAGTATGACCCGTGTAAATATGTAACTCTCGGCGCCAAGGGAAAGTCGCGCTTATGACCGATTTTTATTTAATTCTCAGGTACTCGTGATCTGGCCAGCCTGACCTCATGGGAGCAGTTCGTTCGTGAATCATTACTACAAGCTGCGTGGCCAATGGCTCTTGTCTCCGATAGTTCTATGCTTACGTCTAATAGTCTCTGGTCACCAAACGAAGGGTAAGTAGATTTTAGACTATCTATATTTAGTAATATTATAACCAAATAGACGATCGAGTCTTATTACACGAATGCCCGATCATATGGATGATGGTTACGTCGAGTAAGTAGTGTTATTTTCATAGCTACGGTTGTGTCTCTGACAAGACGATGTTTTATAGCCAGACAACTAATGAAGTGAGAAATTATAAATACCACTAAAAGATAAGGTAAACATGACTTTATTTTAAGTAAATCTACCTTTTCTGAAATAAACAAAACAAAAAGAAACTGTTTTTTAAAAGCTACTAGGTTTAAAAAAATATTGTTTTAGGTCTTCTGTGAAACTGTTATTATTAAAGATTATGTGTCTGTGTGCTGTACAGTAAAAATACTGTATGTGTTTAATAATGAATGTACCTATAGGTAAAGATGTTGATAACTTTTGAACTATTGCATGTATTTCCTTGAAACAAAATTTATTATATTTCAAGGAAATAAATCGGGAGTGGATGGGTGGTAAGGTGAACTCTCCCATTTACTCCCCTTTTGAGAAAGTGAATGGATGGTAAGGTGAAGGATTACATATGGCTACCTAACAGCTGTCCTAAACCTACCACAGCCGGTGATTAGTCCGGAATCTACCGATCACCCCCCAGAAGTGTAATTTTATTTTATTTTTGTTAAAAACATACAGCATACAAAAATAACGTATACGCATAATATACAACAGTAGTAAAGTCAATGATGTTTTAAATTATTTGCTATACAAGGATTACAAAATATGCTAAACAATACAATACAAAGAAAACCAAAAAGAATTTAAAACTAACAGTTAAAATCGCTATGTGCGAGTGTATGGGTGTTGGTGTGTGTTTGTGTGATGGAGGGCGTGTATGTGTGGGTGTGTGTGTGTGTTTATATGTGTGTGTGCGTGTATGTATGTGTGTGTGGGTGTGTGTATCTGTAGTGCGAATGTGCTTGTGAGTGCTTGTATGTGCATGCTAATTCAATCCGATCTGATAATCAGCTTTTCGCGTACCTCCTTAACAAAGGATCGATTATTTTGATGGTTAAATATGTCAATATCGTTAAAGCATACATCGTATGCATGAATAACGCGCGGCAATAACGAATTGGAACCATAGTTAGTGTTGAACCTTGGTACGTAAAAAGTTGAGTGACCGCGTGCGAGTCGGAAAGGCGCTCGTATGCTCAGCTTACTCAGGAGGTATGGACTGTCTAACACAGTATGACAATTTTATGTAGAAACGACATATCTGACACTACACGCCGATCCTCTGTCTCTAAACCATAGCGTTGCAGACCTTCAGCGTACGATAATACGTAATAATAGTATTATGATTGACCCGAATTTGGTCGGTGAATTCCCTCGCGGGTTCGTTTGTATTTTATTTTATTTATAGTAATAGTAGTTTCACTGCAGACCTAAACAATATTAAAAAACAGGGTACACATGCAATATTATAAACCGTATTAACATAAGCCTGGGAAGCGATTCATTATATATACGTGTATATCCTCGTATATCCCTACTACATTTTTATAAAATTCACAAGCTGTGGATCGTGAGAGGAAATTTGAAAAATGCCTCCGTCAGTTTGCTTAACAAAATAAACACTGGCCAACTGAAATAACAATGAAAATTGAGCGAGAAAGCCGGCAGGTTATTCCCGAAAGGTTTCGCGACGCTGAATACAAAGCTTTTGCTTTTATACCTGAAAAATTACTTTCAGTTTTTACAGTCTTTACCTCCAGAAGAAAAAGTCTCTGACAGGAACGGTCCCTCTTGGAAAATTTCAATATCCCTATATGCTTGAAAAAGCATAGAGGGATACGCCAACCACCGTATCTATATCCACTCGGATAGCAAGGCAGCTCTTATGGCACTAGCTTCGAATACTATTAATTCAAAGCTAGTGCAAAACTGCGTATCACTACTGAATTCCCTGGTCGAAAAGAACAGGGTAATTCTAAGATTGGTTCCCGGCCATGCAGGTGTAAGAGTGGCCACCCTTCACTAGACTCCAATTGATTGTGAGCGAAGGGTGGTTCTCATCAAGAAGTTTTCTCCGTTATTGAAAGTCGTTGTAGTTGAAGTTGAAGTATTTATTCAGAAGGTCTGTGATCGGTTGCCTGTCTGTAACGCCTTGATTGATATTTCGCCGGTGTGTAGGTAGTGTGGGCGCGAGGTGAAGTCGTGGTTGTGTACCCGAAGTGTGAAGCGCCGCGATAGATTCGAAGATAATGAGGATCGCGTATACTATGCGTGGTTTGGTTGACTCGAAGGTAATGAAAAGCGCGAGTACTTGTAGATGAGCGGTTACTATCCGCCAGGGAATGATAAAATATGTGTCAAATGTACTGCTTTTTATATGGTGTGTAATTATGCAATAGTTATGAGTGGGGTGAGAAATAAGTGTGTCAATTCGTATCGATCGGAAGAAATGACATTAGTCATCGTTGGACTGTGCATAAAATGCCGAATTTAGTTGGAAATCAATTGCAGCTGACTCGTGTATATTCGAGCGTGTTTGCGATTTCGATTCTATAGAAATTACTTTTTTGTTGTGGGTATGTTGGACCGAGTCTCCAAGACAGGAATCGAGGGAAATGAAAAAGCCGACGAACTTGCTAAGACGGGAGCAAAGGGAACGTTATACGGCCCTGAACCTTGCTGTGACGTACCAAAAAGCCTTGCAAACCTAATGCTCAAACAAATATGTTTAGAACAATCCGTCAACCACTGGATCAACACGCCAGGGTTGAATCAATCCAAAGCGCTAATTAAGGCGTACGACCCTCAGACGGCCCGTGTGGCATTATCTCTAAATAGGAACAATCTACGCATACTGGCGCTCACGGGGCATTGTGGCCTGAACAAACACATGTACAGCCTCAAGCTCCGAGACACAAAAATGTGCAGGTTCTGCCAAGGGGCAGAGGAAACTCCCTGCACCTCATGTGCGAGTGTGGCCCGCTGATGCGTAAAAGATACATTCACTTGGGTGGTCATTACCTCCAACCTGAGGAGGTAAAACAATCTGGCGCCAAAAGCCTGTTGCAGTTCTTAAATGACACGAGGCTTAGCGCAGAACTATAGTAGGTGGCGAACACAATAGATCAGCAATGGTCGCAGTGTTACAAGGCTCATAAAGACCTTGAAAAAACACCACACAACAAATAAAAAAATGCTTGAAAAATGATATATTTTCAAAACGGAGTCGCGATTGCTTAATTCGTTTCACCGGAGCATTCTTATAAATTGCTAGGTTTTGTAATAAGGAACATGAGACAGTTCAACAACACATTTGTTATGGGCCTGTAAGGATTTATCTGACACAGTGAGTTATAGATGATCAGAGTTCCAACTTTGTGATATTTCCACGGCGATTACATGCGGTAAGGTAAACACAATGTTTAATATTTAGACCATTTAATAAATCCCAATGAGAATTTAATAGAAAGAGATGGCTTACCAGTGATAACTTTAACAGTGACAGTGACAGTGACAGTGAATAATTATGCTAATTGTACGTGCTTATATATCAGTAGCATCGCTGCTAGTGGGGTAATTTCACGTGAATAAAAAACTCATGGCTATGAAAGACGTTCTTTTCTATACAATGATAAATTGCAACGTATGAAAGAAATTAAATTATTATTTCTTTGAAAACTACAGTTTTGCCTGTCAGTTGACGTCAATTGAATCTCGGAATCGTAAATGTTTGTTCTTATCATTTGCGTGGCTCATCATCATGCGTCCCTACAGGCCTCCTATTCAACTCCATAATTCGGATCAGATTAGAAGTCAACTCGGTAGTATGGAGTCCTTTTGAAAATAGTTAAATATCCAGGCTGGAGGGTGTACAGTAACGCTTTCTGATATTTCTGTACTTTAAACAATGGATATTATCTTTCCTGTATTTTTTTATTTCAAACCAGTTGATAGGAATTCCTACACTTGGTTATGTCAAAACTAAAAAAAATACCAAGCATAATATTTAAATATATACCTATTAAGGTATAAGGTATAAACGTCGGTTTTACAAGGTATGAACGTTGAACATCCAAGCGCAGATTTTCTTGGTTACATAGAGGAAAAAAATGTCGAATATTTTCAATCAAAATTCTTACATAATTTCGTAGAATTTTCATGAGGACAATAGTACTAAATAATCAAACAAATATTGGATAATTTCACAAATTATCATACGGGAAGATATTTTAAAGAAAAAACATAAATACAAACAGTTATAATAATAATAGTCAATAGCCAATAGCTAGAAGAAAAAAACGCAATTGTAAAATAGTCAATAATAGAAAGAATAAGGAATAATAATATACAAGTAGATCAATAGAGCTGCGAAAAATTGATATTGTCGAAATCCTCAATGCTATAAATGGGGTATTTAATCAAAATACCCTGTACCTTATTCTTAAAGTGAACCTCCCCAAGGCCCCTGATGTGTCATGGAAGTTTGTTGTAGAATAAGTAAGATTGGCAGAGAAAGCTATTCCGAACTTTACCTTGTGTCAACCTTTGTTAAAACCTACCTGCTGCCATAATTATTCGAAAGTTTAGTTTATTCACAATTACTTTGACGTTTGTATATTTTTCACGCGGCGCCAATGCTGTTAACACACTACAAATTTGCTTAACTTGTGTCCACATTTGTTAAAACTCCCCTGATGCCATAATGATTCGAAAGTTTTGTTTATATTTTGCAATTAGTACTGGGACCGCGGTAGTAGCAATTACTGTTAGGCACACGAGGATGGCAAAGTGGGGTGTCATAATACGAGGGCCACACTGAAAGCTTCTATGATGAAAAAGATACAAAATTAGAATGAATGGCCAAAAATATATATTTTTTAAGCTATTGCATAGCTTTTATCGCGGGCCTAGGCCAGCGCGACGACCGAATAAAGAAATTTCTTAACGAAAATTAATTATTTTAAACTGATAATTACGTCTAAACGTGTACTGCTTACGATTCGAAAAAAATATACGTTAATTATTAAGAACATTTTTCTAAGCTTTGAATATTTTAGATTTTGTTTATATTACATAGTGAAATTAATTTGTGAAATTAGGTCTAACTGAACACAAAAACGACTACTACGCAAATACTATCTGGCGTATTATTATGAAACCTGCACCATTTTAAAGATAATTTAATTATCTAACTTTTTATCTACGATTTTTTTCGAATAATTCGATTTTTTGCTTTATCGAATAGAAAATTCGTGCGCGGCGCTCTATCGGAAGACGTTTAAATTATTACGAATCATTTGCTTCCGCAGCCGCAAATGATTCGGAATAATTTCAACGTTTTCCGATAGAGCGCAGTTATCTGATATCAGAATATTATAATTGCATAAGTTGTTAAAAATGCTATGCAATACCTAGCTTTACCGCGGCAGTCCCCGAGTGCCACACGTATTTTTTTAATATATTCTCAGTGAGCGTTAATATACTTTTTGTTATTCAGATAAACTAATATCATAACATTTATTTCAACGTCCGTGGTGACCTCGAAAACATGTTTTTTTGTATTCTTCGACAGCATCTACTGGCGCTGAAAAACGGTGCTTGCGTAATTTGTTCTTAATTTTTGGGAACGAAAATGAGTGAAGGGTTACGGGAAGAATAAGCCATATATATTTGAGTCTTTAAAAAAAATACATTTTATGTAAATTCTAGCTCATTAAAATTAAAGAAATCCGTAATATAAATATAATATAATAATAGGAATATGTGAGTTTCAAAAAAATATATATATTTTACTGAAATTATACCTCCGGAAAAGGCTACAACGTGGACAAGTCATTGACCTTGATCACAGTTCCTCCTCAGTGTCGAACGAAGGGTCAGCGATGTACCCCACCTCTGAACGTAACGGGATTGAAAGATCAATGTCCTTTGTCACTGATTCACACGTTTTTTTCTATCATGATTTAAGGGTATGTTATGATTTTTCTTTCAAAAATCGATTCATGCTTCGATTCGTTTGGAAAGAAGTCACAAGATGGCATTAATATCTCATTTTCACAAAAAAAAATATCGATCGTTTTAAGGCGAGACTGTATGGAGGATAGCGCATGAGTTCTAGGTTTTCCGCCTTCAAAAATACATTTGTCTGTCTGATCGTGGTACAAGATGATGCTGGGTTTACAGTTGCTTTTACGAAGTTCACCAATAAATTCCGGCAAGAAAATAGTCGTCTACCAATCAGTATTCAGAGTACGATGATTCTACAAAGCAACAATAGCCACGTGTCCAGTTTACTAGTAAAAGAAGCGATCATCCATTTCGCGGCACTTTGGGTTCAGCTCATCTTGAAAGACCTAAAAGGTCGATTG
Organism: Micropterix aruncella; assembly: GCA_944548615.1. Lineage (NCBI taxonomy): Eukaryota > Metazoa > Arthropoda > Insecta > Lepidoptera > Micropterigidae > Micropterix > Micropterix aruncella. The sequence goes on from OX155973.1 coordinate 16,856,758, forward strand.
CTGCTTTTTTCCGGGCTCGTATATGTAAATCCATGTTCCGCCACCTGTTATTATGTTCCTCAAAGCCCTGTCGTTAATCTGGTACTCATGAACATGCATTAAGTGACAAGTCTCGTTTTTTGGACCTAAGTCTGATCGTTTGGGATTTACAGTGAGAGCTACTTTCTCACAGCCAAATGTTTATGTAGGATTGATTCCATCTAACTTATGCTCATGTCTACGGATGTCTGAATCTCATGGTAGGTCACATGCCTGTCTGTTTCGATCGTACGTCGTACAGAATCGATGTTTTGTTGTTGCCGAATTGGACGGGCAACCTTCATGAAAAATTAGTCACTGAGATTGATACGACCAAGTTTGTATTCTGCAAACCGGCTATACGTTGTTGTGATGGTATAATTCGGCTCGAAGACCGACGATGTGCTGAAATCCGGCTCTTAAGGCCAGCTATGTGGTGTTTCTCCTAGCAGGATCGGATCCACAATGTAGCGCTGGCTCTATCTCCGATGATTTCAAATTCCTATCTCACCGCGTCTGCCACCACACATAATTTTCAGTCGCGGTGTTAATGGCCTACATACAGATTTAACCCCCAGGGTTGTAAGGCCAGTGGTGACGTCGGGCGGCGTTGTCGAATTCCTCTTCTTTGAGCAGTCGGGTGAAGGTTCACTCGGTGCTGTTCTGCAGTCGGGTGGTCGTCTCTCCAGTCGGTACTTCAAAGATTCGGGTCGCTTTAAACGTCGCTCGGGTCGTGTTGAATCTGCTGTAGGTTGTATCTCCTAGGATATGCACTCGAGGTTTTGGATAATAAAAAATACTACTCTTCAACGATTGTATGAAAAGGATTTTAAGCAATTAAAATGTTTATTTCCTTTTTAAATGTAATTACTTCACTATGTATGATTTTACACTAATTAGGAAATATTTATCAGACTCGTAGAATATCGGGTCTTATACGGTTACTGAGGATTATATTAGAACTTCTTTTATGCACTCAACTCGTCGGACATATGATTGACACAAATACATAAGAAAATTACAAGAGAAATCACAATAATAAAAAATAATGTTCACAAATAATATTCTTACCTACATAAATTCATCCGACGGTTGATGCACTTTACTCGATGAGACTCGAAGAAATTCGAAGAAATTCGAATGACAGGCGATGAAATTCTATGTTAATTCGAAGATGGTCGATGAAATTCTGCCGTTCTCGGCTGGCGACCTCCCTTATTAATTTATTTATTTATTTCCCAAAACATAATTAACCTTACAGATGATTCCAAATCGTTAATTATTTTTCTAGGCTATTATTCTAGATTATAACTATTATTCTACTATATACTATTAATATAATTCTACTGTTAATAATATTATTATTACTCTACTCCATTACTATTACTATCATTATTATTCTAATATATAAATCATTATTCTAGACTATAGCAAACGAGACGGAGACATCCGTTAGAGCGTAATATTAAACGATTATTTTTACATATGTATATCCAATGTTTATCTAACCGTTTTTATTATACTAGTTACTCCTTTTACTACATATTTATCTAATTATTTGATTGCTAAGAAATGCCATTACCATACTTTTCAGTTGTGCTAAGTTCACCGTCCAAATATCCAATTCTGGCTCAGTCGAACATAGTGCATTTAGGGTACGAAGCGTCCGCACTGTGAAGCAGTGTTGAACGATGTTAGTTCTAGCTTGCGGTAACGCGAACAATACATGAGTCCTAGCACGGTAGTAATTGGTGGGTACGAATAGACCGATTCTTCTAAGGATGGTCGGATTATCAACGAACCCCCTAAGCAGTTTATATATGTGGCAGATTGACAGCCAATCTCTTCTTACACTTAGTGAGTTGTACCCAACCATCCCCAGAATAAATGCCGTAGGATATAGAAAGGGATAATAGCCATGCTGTTTAAAGTATAGGAACCTCAGAAAGCGTTTCTGTATACTCTCTAGCCTGGATATGTAGCTATTTTCGTAAGGACTCCATATTGCCGCGTTGACTTCTAATCTGCTCCGAATTAGGGAATTGAATAGGAGGCGCATGACAAATGTGTTGTTGAACTGCCTCATGCTCCTCATTACAAAACCTAGCAATTTGTAAGAATTATCAACTAGGGTGTAGATGTGCTGTCTGTATGTCAACCGTGAGTCAAAGGTCACTCCAAGGTCCCTTGTGTGATTTACTCGTGATAGTGCCTTGCCATCAATGTCATAACTATGTACAAGCGGGGCTTCACCCTATATAGGGGTTTGACGGCCGGGCCGAGTGGTGGGGGTTGTTTGTGTCCCGCTCGCACGCGGTCGGCGGCCGGCGGCATGGCTGTATGCCGTTTGTACAAAGATATGATAATATAATTTTACATGGTACTTTCTTAAAGTTTAGACTATACATAGGAACTTAAACTTTAGCTTATATTATCTTATGATTATTTATACATATTCTTGATAATCATTTCTTAATATTATGTCCTAATTATGGAAAATATTTGTAACTTTACAGGATCTAGGCCGATTTAGTTCGGACCTAGACTAGAAATTAACTTAAATTATTTTACACATTATGACATTATTTTAGCAGAAATTTTATTGATATTAGTAATTATTTCTGATATCAGATAACTGCGCTCTTTCAATATTTACGCGGCGATAGGCGAGGGTTGAAAACCCCGCCCACCACCCGGGCAGTTCTAACGACGTGGGTCGTTTTATCTGCCCAGGATGTCATGCAACGACAACCTCACGCGTGCCGGAAGGGTAGCGCGTGAGGGGTGAGCGAGCGGAGACCTTATGAGGGATTCTCCGGGCTTCAGCCCCCGCCGGCACCCCGTAAACCGTTTATTTAAAATTCAAAATTATTACAATTAATTACTTAATTACTAAACTAAACTAGGAGACTAAGCGGTAACATAGATAACTGCGCTCTGTCGGAAAACGTTGAAATTATTCCGAATCATTTGCGGTTGCGGAAGCAAATGATTCGGAATAATTTAAACGTCTTCCGATAGAGCGCCGCGCACGAATTTTTTATTCAATAAAGCAAAAAAAACGGATTATTCGAAGAAACTCGTAGATAAAAAGATAGATAATTAAATTATCTTTAAAATGGTGCAGGTTTCATAATAATACGCCAGATAGTATTTGCATAGTAGTCGTTTTTGTGTTTGGTTAGACCTAATTTCACAAATTAATTACACTATGTAATATAAAGAAAATCTAAAATATTCAAAGCTAAGAATATTAGGAAAATGTTCTTGTTTAACATATATTTTTTTCGAATCGTAAGCAGTACTCGTTTAGACGTAATTATCAGTTTAAAATCATTAATTTTCGTTAAGAAATTTCTTCATTCGGTCGCCGCGCTGGCCTAGGCCCGCGATAAAAGCTATGCAATAGCTTAAAAAACATATTATGACAGATGAAACAAACTATATTTTAAAGCAAAAGAGTTACATTTTCGAATGTTATGTTTTAAACATTGTTTATAGACAGATGAAACAAACTTTACGTTAAAGCAAAAGAGTTGCAGTTTCGAATTTTGTAATTATGTTTTAAACATTGTTTGTATAAGTAGTCAGTTTCGAAAATTTTCAGTGTGACCTATGCATACGTAAGGCTTAGAAGGATCTAAGCAAGCGGAAGTTTCATGAATAATTAACTAAATGGTCTGCTCTTCAAAGCGCTCACCTCGCAAAGCCGTAATTCCTAGTAGAACATACCCAGATGGATACTTCTTATACATACATGTTATGAGCCAACAAGATCCATTTTAAAACCCCCTGTTGGCAATCCCACGGGGACTGTCAAAATTTTCTGTTAGATTTCCGGCTTTTCTTACTACGCTAGCGCTAGCCTGACCCGCATACAAGGCTGGCACGAAACATCTTGCACCTTGGCGTGAAACATCTTGCACCTTGGCGCGAAACATCTTGCACCTTGGCGCGAAACATCTTGCACATCTTGCACTCACCTAAAAAAATAGACTTGGCTGAAAATCTAATTTCTACACGTTTAACATTTAGACACAGAAAACAAGCAAGTTATTAATATACCCTTCCTATGTGAGCTAACCATTTTTGGTTAGACGCTTTGCGCGCTGTGCTAACTGTAATATTTATTCATTATTATCTTAATTGTTTTACGAGATAATGTTGTAACGTTATAATATTTCAAATTTCAATGTGATCATTTTGCAGTTATTCTTTTTACGATCCGTATAGTAGTTTAAAAGTTATGCGCAAAACTATCCCGGGCAGAAATTTTACCCCGCCATAGGAGGGGTTAAAAATAATACAAAACACGACTGCCGTTACAGACAGTTAATTATAGTATTTATAATTATTTTTATTGCGGTTTCTTTTATTAAATATTAGTTGCTTAAACATTTATCCATATAGATACATGTATATTTCCGATATCACACAATCAGACCGTCCATTTGACACTAAAGACGATTTATATATCTTAATTTATATACATTTGGATATTTGGATATTTAAACAACTACTTACTTGATATTTGGACAGTTAAGGTACCTTATGACGCTCAGGATGACATAACGATTCTAATAATACCACACACAATACCTAAATGGAAAGTTTAGATACCTACCCTGAGACCCCTGGGATGACATAGCGATCTCACACGCTTCTAAATCGGTTAAAGCGTTTAGAAGTTATGGTGGAATAAAGAAACGGAAAACATACATATATGAACCGTTTGTCTGCTCCGTTTTGTCTGCTCAGCGTCAACCTGGAGCAGAAATCTGAATTCGCCAATTAGGTGGTAACGCTGCTTGTACAAAATTTCAAATTTTACAAAATGTGTACAAAATTCTGGGATACCTCCGGTTTCGATAGCGCGTATGTCTACTCCAACTTGACTGTCCCCTTTGTAAGGCCCCCTTTGCGGGCGGTTCATTTCTGTATTTGATTTAATATCCACTCGTTAAGTATTATTGTGTTTGCGCCAAGGCTCATTTTTCTACACTGTCAGCTACAGAGTTTTCCTCAATAAGCCTAAAATATGTAATACCTATATAATCTAGTTGATCCGTGTTTAAGTGCAAACAAATTAGTCTTTGTCTGTGCCCTTAAAGCTACCCATCAATCAGTCAAGACCGTATAATGGTCTACCCGAAATTATTATTCAGCAGCGACCGTAAAGTGTTGGAAATTCTGTAAAATTTTAAATTTTCGGTGAACACTCTGGAAAGCCAATTCACTTACTCATTCCGCTGTTATTGCGACTCGAGCCAGTTCCTCGTCTATCGGAAAAAACCGATCTGGTACGAGTTTGACTCACATGCCTAAAGTTCCGTACCTAATTAAATCACTGGGGTCTGTACCTCATTTGGGAATATTAAAAGTAATAAATATTAAAAGAGAGTTTCGCGAGAACCACTAAAACATTGCAAAAGTGTATATGTAATATTTATTACAAATATTTCGTTTTTAAATAAAATCTATTTTTAGTAATTGGAAATGTTAATATCTTGACTTTTTATAATATCAATTATACACAGAACATATTTACCATTTATTCTATATATTATAGAGCTAGTCTTCGCGCGCAAAATACTGCGCGGCATCTTTTTGGTCGATTTTGTAAATAAATACTGACATCGTTTTTTCATGAATTCCCTTTTGTTACTAAGTAATTAATATTGTTAATCGTGTGTATTATATATTTATATAATGAATATTGGGGGCGGCCGAAACGGCTACCGCGGATCTGTCAAACGACGCAAAGTGCCGATAGGCACTGTTGGCGTCCGACGGGTTAAACCTCAGTTATTTTTAACAAATAACGGGAAAAGCCATCAGATGGAGCACACAGACTTGTAACAGTCACAGCACTGGAATGGTAATTGTACAACAGTAAAAATAGCTGCACAAAATTGTACAAAATGTGAAATTTAATATGTGATATTCCTCCTCTCATTTACTTTAAATTTGGATTCACCATATCAAGCGTTGCGCGCTTCAAAGTGCAGTCTGTGCCTGAACTTAAATTACAGCCCCTTTATAAACTTGTAGAAAATTTAAAAATGGTTGTACAAATTTGACAAAATGAGCTCTTGTGACCAGGTTTTCGTGGATCCCGTGATGAAAATATAAGAAACCGTCGAGAGGAAGATAACGCTCGATAACGGAAGTTGTACAAAATTTAAACCTAGTTGTACAAAATGTGATCTTCACAGCGAAACATTAGGATTCATCGACTGACCGTTTTGTCTGTTTAACGTCAACCTAGAGCAGAAATCTGAATTCGCCAATGTCGTGGTAACGCTGCTTGTAAAAAAGTTTAACATTTGTTATACAAAATATGTACAAAATCCTGGGATCACTCCGGATTCGATAGCGCGTATATCTACTCCAACTTGACTGACCCCTTACAAAGGACAGTCTGCTGTAAAACACATTTCTGTAAAAAAGCGAATTTGGCAAAGAAGAATTGGCATTTTTATATGAAAAGTGTACCCAGAGTGAAACAACTAGGCATATATAATAATTAATTATGCGTAAGCAGTTCTTGAACTAATTTCAGTTTTAGTTCATGAAGAAACACAAGTCCATTATACTGCGCGGCACATTAAACCGATGCGTAATAGTTAGCGACAAATACGTACCGGCGTATTTGCAGGGACTTCCTTTTTGTGACATGTATGGAGTAGAACTGACGTCACGCGTTCTATTGTTAGGCAGTTTGAAAATTTGTTTCGAGTTCTTTATTAAATCCGCTGTCTACTGATGAATTTTCAGCTTTTCCAAAACACTTTGGGGGTACTAATTTAAATTACACCTTTCATAGTACGCCAGCACCGGGTGTCCCGGAATCTGGCCTGCTTACTCTACCAAGGCATTTTATGGTCAAAATACTGTCTGATCTGAAGTATCATCTTTAACAAAAATCTTGAACTTTTTTGTCGCTGGCTCTCCAACTATTTATGTTAATAAATTTCTTCAGTCGTCGCGTCGGTCGCTCCGTATCTCGGCTCGCTAATAAGTCGTAAACAATTCACGATTGCTGCGTTATACCAGGCGGTAAAGGAGGATAATTTCATCTTGTTGCCTCCAGCTTTTGGAATTATTTAGTTATAAGCGAACGCGAATCTCTGGCCTTTGATACAACCCTTCCCACGATATGGCCCAGACCAAACAGCGAAATAAGAGATTCATATTTTATTATGGCCTATGTGCTTCTCTGTATTTTGAGAGACCCATCTAATAAAGAGTACATCGAGTGAGAAACTCTTATTTCTAGGGGGGTATCTAGATGATACTTCATCGGACAACTTGAGCAGTAAAGGAGAGCGAAGAAGAAGAAGAAACTGCAACAGCTTACAGTCACGAAAACAAACGAATCCAGAGGAAAAACGCTGAAGGAAACAGCCAGGCCCGCTACGGAGAAAATAGAAGTAACATATCTGGTCTGTAAAGAAAAATATATAAAAAAATACACATTGCTTTCAACCATCGTGATACTACTTCCAAAGGCTGGCGAAATGAGGCATTTCTGTCACCCGCAGCGCGGCACAGTGTGTTAGCCAATCATAGCGCGGCGGCCGGCCGGGCGTCTGAAGAGGGGGAAGGCGCGTCGACCTTGGTGGTCGAGACAAGAGCGGACGGAAGCTAGCGCCAGGAGCGGAATAAAACTGGCCGTAGCAGCTGACGAAAACGCTTTGATACAAATTTGAAACTTAATGGCCTTAAATCAATATAAAAGTCTCAGAAGTCTTACGAGAAGTCCCATTTAAAGGCAATATTTCAGCGGAAGATGTTCGTCTCAGGTCTAAATAAAAGTATTGTCCCAGGTCCGTCAACTGAACCATATCGCCTTTGAAAATATCAGTCGCGTCACGTCCTGTCAGACCGATGATGATGATGATTAAGATTCGGGGTTGGTAAATCAGTAACCTGATATCCGCACTGGGCCCTCTATGTGAAGTCTTTATATGTGACCACGTATACGTAGCATTGTTACAATCGTTGTCATAGGATGCCTTAAATGTCCAAATATCAAAAAAGTAACTACTTGCAGACAACTGTCTTATTGTCCAAATATCCAAATGTCAATAAATTGACATAAATATATAGTGTTTAGTGTCAAATGAAAGGTCTGTTTGACTGCATTCCGGAAATATACATGTATCTATAGATAAATACATAAACCACAATTATTTCATATAAAAACCATAATAAAAATATTTATAAATATGTACATATAAATATGTACACTTTCTGTAACGGCAGTCGTGTTTTTTTATAATTTTTAGTATAAATCGTATAAATCGTTTGTCGTATACTACAGTGAATTATATGTGACCACGTATACTTTTTTGCTTAGGTACTGTGGTCTCGTTATCTCTTCTTCTTGTAAGTAATGTCGGGTCCGCAAATATCCGTCTGTCCTCTGTCAGTCTGTCCCCTCCTTCATTTCACCCTCTGTCCTTCGCCTAGGTCCTCGTCATTTCGAGCATTCGTCAGTCTATGGAAATGGTAACATAGGACAAGGTTTAGTTATAGATCTCACGGAGTCCTTCCTTGCCAATCTATCTACTTCCTCAAGCTCCTTTCTATTCAATTTATTAGGAAAATATTTCATGGCGTTTCCGATATTTGTGTCATTTGATAAACATGGACTACCTATTTTTTAATAACGAATGGAACCATAGTTGCGCGAGCTCCCAAACCCAACATTTCCAACGGCAATAATATACCAGTGAGGCGTACTATATTCGATCACTTGTCCAAATAGAGTTTGTATACAAGAGTGATGTGATAGGACAGATTCAGCAAGTTTCTATTAGCTTTTTATTTACTTTGTATCACCATCCATCATGCGTTGCTCGCGTCGCGTCATTAGTTATACGATTATTCTTTATTAGTTTTTCCCGTTACGTAACTCGCTTTAATATCGGAATACGATAGAGTAGGTATTTATGTAAAAAGAAGCTTGAATTTCTCCCAATTAAACTAAAAATTAAGTTTCAATGGTTTATATTATTATAATAACTAAACTAATGACATTTCCTGAGCATTTTTGATTTACCTACCACATTTAATTATGTTTTTTTTAAACCTATTTTAAATACAAACTAAGCATGCTCTTGCGAAAATTGTTTGTTAGGGCCCTTTATCTTCAGTTACTTTATTTTCCATAGACACGAATTACAACACTAGATCATTTGCTGCATGGCCGGGAACCCATCTTAGTATTACCCTGTTCTTTTCGCCCAGGGAATTCAGTAGTGATATGCAGTTTTGCACTAGCTTTGAATAAATGGTATTCGAGGCTAGTGCCATAAGAGCTGCTTTGCTGTCCGAGTGGATATAGATACGGTGGTTGGCGTAGTCCTTTTGGAGGTTGATATCCGCACATTCAATAATGGCGTAAACCTCCGCTTGGAATATGGAGGCGTATTTTCCCAAGTGTACACTTCTTTCGAAGTTTGGTCGCTCTCCATATATACCACAGCCTACGTCAAGTCCCGATTTGGACCCATCAGTATACCATTTAAGGCTACCGGCTTCCCATTGCAGTTGGCTTTTTAGCCAGTCGTCTCTGGGCGGCAGTTCCACTGTAAAAAGTTTTCCAAAGTTTAGGAGTGGGAGCATGGTGTCTGATACCATGTTGAGGGTTGGATTTTCACTGACTGAGTCAAGAACTGATCTTAGTGCTTGTGAGATCCAGTTTACCTTCTCTCGGGCAGATAGCCTGTACATGCTGGCTTTCGCCACCTGTTGCAAATGAATGTGTAGGGGCGGTAAGTTCAGCAGTGCATCTAGAGCTGCTCCAGGAGTGGAGGACATTGCGCCAGTTGTCATGAGGCACGCCGTCCTTTGGATATTGTTTAGTTTGGTAATCACAGTTTTCTGGTTGGCTTTGTTGCACCATACCACCGAGGCGTACGAGATTATCAGCCTCACAATGGCAGTGTATAGCCAGTGGGAGATCTTGGGGTTAAGGCCCCAGTTTTTCCCCGCCAGTCTTCTGCTTATACCCAAAGCACTTTTAGCTTTTTGTATTGTTTTATCTAGGTGGCTGTTCCAGGTGAGTCTCTGGTCGAGTGTGACTCCCAGATACTTTACTTCCCTGGAGAAAGGAATCTGCCTGTGGTTTAAGATTGGCATTTTTAGTCCACCTAGTTGACGTTTGTTGGTAAATGGCACGAGGACGGTCTTATCGGCGTTGACCGATAATTCGTTCTCTCTGCACCAATTGCTAACGATTGTTAACGCTTTTTGCATTATGTGTGAGATCGTGTTTTGGCAGAAGCCCCGGACAATGACTACTAGGTCATCAGCATAGCCCTGTGTGTCTATCCTGGCCTCTGCCATCCTATGCAGGAGTTGATCTATTGCAAGAGTCCATAGTAGGGGCGAGAGTACGCTTCCCTGCGGGCAGCCTCTTGTAGTGGTGACTTCAAGGTTTGTTCCGTGAAGAGCTACCTTGGCCGTGCGGTTTGAGAGCATCGCTTTCACCCATCTGGTTGTGGTGTTGTCAACTTGTTTTGACTCTAGCCCCCTTCACCAGTGATTTAATTCGGGTTTTGTCGAAGGCGCCCTCAATGTCTAAAAATGCGCATACTGCGATTTGTTTGTCTTCCAACGCCTTTTCCACTCTGTCTACTAGGTAGAGCAGAGCGGTTTCCGTGGATTTGCCTCTGCGGTAGGCGTGTTGGTTACAGCTGATAGGGTTGACCGTTAGGATTTTTTCCCTGATATGGCTATCCAGTATCTTTTCCATCGCTTTCAGTAGAAAGGATGTTAGGCTAATTGGCCTGAAGGACTTTGACAGTGCGTAGTTCAGGTAGCTCATTTTCGTTTTATTGTTTAATAATAATATTATGAATTTAATATTCATATATTAATTACAATGCTTAACTTAACATACCTGACCATATACATATGTTGTATTTTTTTCAATTTTGTTTTGATACTTTCTATTGGGTGATTATTTTTGGCCCATTTAACTTGATCGGGCCTTATGATTCTAGCAGCCCTACTCCAGTCCTCGTTTCGAGGTCTGTATGGAGCAGTGGCGGCGTTGCTAGTTGTCACAGCACCTGGGAAGTGGGTCGATATTAGTTCCTCCAAAGTTTCCTTTTCATTTGTTGTAAAGGTTCCGTTTGGTTTTTTCAGAAGACCAATTTGGTTAGGTTTGTCCTTTGCGAGCAGTCTATGTACTCTGGCTCCTTGAGGCGTTTCCACTATGTCCTCGCAGAAGCTTTTCAATGTTGCTCTTTTGGCTCTCCTAATTTCTTTGTTGTACTCGGTTAAGGCTTTTTTGTATTCCTCCCAGTTGAGAGTTTGTTTAGCCTTATTAAATAGTTTCCGGGTTTCCTTCCGTAGTTTGTCCAACTTTGGGTTCCACCATGGAACTTTTCTTTTGGAGGTCTTTGTCTTGAGTGGGCAGCTTTCCTCATAGGCGTTTATAATGCCTTTTGTGGTATCCGCCATGGCCAATTCTAGACTCTCGCGTGTTTTTTTATTTTTTTGTATTGTTTCAAGGTTAAGCCTTAGTGTGGTACGGTAAGCGTCCCAGTCGGTGGCTTTAGGATTCCTGAAAGTTGTGGTTTGACAGTCTACGGTGTTTAGTAGTTTAAAGGTTATTTGTCTGTGATCAGACATTGAAGTGTCATCCCTGACATGCCAGTTTTTTATGTGTCTGGCTAGATTTTTAGTGGCAAAAGTAATGTCTAAAACTTCCTGTCTTGCACTTGTCACAAAGGTCGGCATGCAGCCTTTGTTTAATAGGCATAGGCAGTTGGTTGTGATAAAATCATTAAGTAACTCACCTCTATTGTTGATGTCTGAGCTCCCCCACGCGGTGTGGTGTGCGTTTGCATCACATCCAACCAGTAACTCAGCCTTTTGGGTACGGGCGTACTCCACCAGGTTTGCCAGCTCTTCGGTTGGATTTTGTTTCTCTCCAGATAGATAGGCTGAGCATAAGATGACTCTGGATCCATTCCATCCTTTGAGATTTATATACGCTGCTGACAGGTCATTAGTACATAGCTCTGTAACAGGCAGGAAGTTAATATTTTTCTTGAACACTATGCATGCTCTGGGTTTTTTCCCTCCCGGGTACGAGAGGATTCTACCCGCAGCGTTTAAGCCCTGGATAGTTAAGTTATTTACCCAGGGTTCTTGTACGAGGGCGATGTCGATTTCTCCTTTGGTGAAGCAACACTCCGTCACTGCGCTGGCGGCAATGGCGTGGTGGAGGTTGATCTGGAGAATCCTCGTAGAGTTGCCTATGTTCGCCATCAGTGATCCATAGGGGTTGTGGGCTCTGCCGCAGGCTTTTCCCTCTCCAATGGAGGACGAGACCGTCCATGTTTGGATTGGGATGTGCCTTTCTCATTCCCGGGTTTTTCCCCCTTTTTAGGCGCTCCTGTACTCTCGTCAACAGGAGAAGGCTGATTTGCCGGCTCTTTCTTTCGCTGTATGGGAGCAGGCGTTTGTCTGCCTTTGTTGGAGTAGGACGGGATAGCCCTGTTTCCTGGGGGATTCGTGGGCTCACCCCTGATTTTCAAAGAAATCTTTCCAAAACCAAGGGTGGCCCTGTAGTCGGTTTTCCGAAAGGTCTCCAAAGAGGGCTCGTCAATTGAGAAGGTCACGTGGTGTCCATTCTTTTCCTCCCTGCTGTTAAGTATTTTCCAGTATTCTGGAAATATGCCTTCGTTCTGGTTTGTCAGCAGACTTAGGGCGTTCAAATGGGATTAACATTAATATTTAAATTTCAGGTACCTAGCTCATTTTCGTTTTATTGTTTAATAATAATATTATGAATTTAATATTCATATATTAATTACAATGCTTAACTTAACATACCTGACCATATACATATGTTGTATTTTTATCAATTTTGTTTTTATGCTTTCTATTGGGTGATTATTTTTGTATAGAGTGCCTAAGATGACTATTAATATTCTTATAATAATTATTTATTTTATATGTATACCCATGAACATGGAATTAGTTCTGTTTTTTTTGTGTATATGGAATCAGTTCTGTCTATTTGTATTATTACCAACGGCGGACTTATTGTTTCACGATTTCTTACAGCCAACTATTATTTCTTACAGCCAACCGTTAAAAGTCACAACTTTAGGCCAAATAAAGTTCTTGGCGGCAAACCGTGCTATTCGGTATTTTCGAAATAAGCGATTGCTTACTCAAATACCGTTATTGGCTGAAAACTTCCTATAATGGTCGGAAAATAAAATCGACTTCCTATAACGGTCGTTTTGAGAAGATGGATGCCGTTCCGCCACCACACCGTTAACCGGGGAGATATTTCTTGTCAGCTGCCGAATTGTAAAATTTCAGCTCGAACTTCTGCTTGGAGGTTACCGTGAGTTGGGCCGAACCAAAAACGACGCAGGTCAGAGTGTCCCTACTGCACAACATCAATTAGCACCCTCAGTCCTTTAAAAAAACCATTAATTATCAATGTGATTATAGATGGCCAAATAAAATACTATTACTTTGGCCGTCAATGCTATCATAGCCACCTATATGTCGCCGTTTCAGAAGTGTGCCAAAACGTACTATGGAGTAAGCAATATAATACCATATATAGGATGAGTTTTTAATTAGTGATATCTTTGTAGTAGGTGAATCACTACGAGCAAAAAAGCAACTTTGGCAACAAAAAAAAATATTTTTCTTTTTAAGCAAGTTTTTAAAAATAGTATAAAAAGAGTTGAGCGCGTTGCGCGATCGCATTGCGCTCTTGCTCTTGCTCTACCAGTGTAAATGATTATGCCATTCTTGTTCCTCGAGGAAAAAGATCATTTACACTAAAAGAGCCAGAACGTAGAACCTTTTAGAGCAAGAACGGTAGAATGATTCTGCATTCTAGCTGTTTTTCGGAACTAGAATGTACCGATTGAATGCTCAGAAAGTTATCAAATTTGCCGAGACCGCACGTAATCGCACGGACGATGTCTGACGATGATTGTATAATAGCAAGTGCTTTTTTTTATCGTAATGAACCAGTTTATTAAAAAAAAAAGAAACAAAAAGAGCGCCGTTGATGGATAACAGCTCTCGTGGATAGCAGACCAAGTGAAACATGTGGAAAATATTATGATATATATATATATATATATATATATATATATATATATATATATATATATATATATATATATATATATATATATATATATATATATATATATATATATATATATATATATATATATATATATATATATATATATATATATATATATATATATATATATATATATATATATATATATATATATATATATATATATATATATATATATATATATATACATATATATATATATATATATATATATATATATATATATATATATATATATATATATATATATATATATATATATAGGTATATATATATATATATATATATATATATATGTATATATATATATATATATATATATATATATATATATATATATATATATATATATATATATATATATATATATATATATATATATATATATATATATATATATATATATATATATATATATATATATATATATATATATCTTATCTTATGTTTTGAACTCTTGTAAATATCATATAGCCTTAAGTATAAACTTCTCGACCAGAAATTACGATTTATATCTTATTTCATGGGAACGAGCAAATGAAGTATTTTATTTTTATTTTCATTTAATAGCTGGCTGATAGCGAGCCCAGCAATCTTATATCGTCCTTTAAAAGAGTGGATATATTCGAATTTCAAATCCAATTTTCGAAATGTCATTCCGCATTTAAGAGACGATTGATTGTGATTTTTTTCATTGTTTTTGCTTAAATTTGTCTTTAATAAAGACATTTTATTTTGGTTTGCAAAAGGATACGCTTTGTTTTTGAGATGTGGATGAAGGGTGATCGTTCGCTAGCGATAAAGGGATCCCATTAAACCTACAGTGTACCGTCGAAAGTGGTACTCATCCAAAAATACATCTCGTTTAAACAATAAGCATTTCCCAGTCCAGTCCGGGAAAACCTTCCAGCTATGTAAGTGGCTTTTATTATTTTTATTTTTTCATCAAAGTGTCATCCTTTAAACGAATTCTTTTAAAAAAGATTATATATATATATATATATATATATATATATATATATATATATATATATATATATATATATATATATATATATATATATATATATATATATATATATATATATATATATATATATATATATATATATATATATATATATATATATATATATATATATATATATATATATATATATATATATATATATATATATATATATATATATATATATATATATATATATATATATATATATATATATATATTTATATATATATATATATATATATATATATATATATATATATATATATATATATATATATATTTTTTTTTTTAAATTATTTTCAATAATATATAAAATTAGATTCATGAAAAGTTACTTATCTGGGGTCCTGGTGGACCAGAAACATTTAAACGATAGTTAATGTCCTCTTTATATACTTAGGGCAGCGGCACCTGTTTCCGCAATTGATAACCTATGATGTTCTTAGTTATTGCAGCCGAATTACTGTATGCCCTTGGATGTAATACGTATAGGAGGATGGTTTCTGTAACAGAAATGGATGTTAGTAACTTATTTTAGAAGAAATTATATGATTGAGAATATTTCGACACTAGTCGTATTCATCTCTATGACATTTCTGATAGAACAATTTTTTCAAAATTTAAATTTAAAAAAAACTGAACATAGAGAAATGGGTTAATAATATTTTGCAATATCGTTATAAATGCACTATAACCGACCTTGAAAAACATTATTAATAATGATTTTTAAATGAAAAATATTAATAAGCTTTTAATGAATATGTCTGAACAAATATAATTACTGTATTAATTTTGCCTATTCAGACCGGGACCCTTGCAAGCGCCTAAAATATTTATAAAAGCCAACTCCCAAGATTTAACGTCTCTTTCTTTAGCGTTATCGCCAAGGCACTTAATAATTTTTACTTTAAAACAATTATCAAAAGTTAAATTGTGTGCCTTAGCATGCAATGCTATTGGAAGTTGACTTTCATTGCCTACGCTGGCCCTGTGATTATTTAACCTAATGCTAAGAGGTGTAGTTGTTTCCCCAATATAAAATGCATTGCAGGTCTGGCAAAGTAATTGATATACAATATTTTTTGAAATGCAACTACTATTAAAAGGAACTCTGTAACTGTTGGGAGTGTTAGGACTAGTAAAATAAATGCTTCGATCTAATAAAGGACATGTTTTACAACGTGATCGACCGCAAGGCTGTAGGCCCAAATTTTTGTTAGTACTAAGATAATTTCGATTATTTTTATTAAGTATTGATTTTAAATTAGGAGGTTTTCGAAATGATAAAATTGGTGGTATATCTAATAAACCTTTGGTTGATGGGTCGTTAGCTATAATAGGGAATAAATCTGCTAAAATTGGTCGCAGTTTCTCAGTGCCAGGAAAATAAGTAGTACTTAGAAAGATTTTATTTTGATTTAAATTTGACACCAATTTAGGTTTAGGTGAAAATTTTGTTTCGGAATTTATTATATTTTTATCTAACAAAGAGGCAGGATAATTTCTTTCTATTAGTGATTTTTTAAGATTAGAAAGGTACTTATCTAGATTTTCTTTATTATTAATTAAACGGTGTCCGCGAATGGACATTGAATATGGAATTGACTTTTTGGTATGAAACGGATGACAGCTATCGAAATGTAGGTATTGCTCTTTGTTTGTAGGTTTTATATGAATTTAAATAATTTAAAAAAATTTACACACTTAAAATATCAATATATATATATATATATATATATATATATATATATATATATATATATATATATATATATATATATATATATATATATATATATATATATATATATATATATATATATATATATATATATATATATATATATATATATATATATATATATATATATATATATATATATATATATATATATATATATATATATATATATATATATATGCGCGCTCACAAGAACAAAGTGGTGAGTTTAGAAACTTTTGCAGAATATCAATATACGATTTTGGTATCATGATTTTCGATTTTGATTTTGATTTTGGATTTTTCATCTGTTATATTTAATTGACGAACGATTTTCGGGAAAGAATGTAACTTCAGGGATGCAATTCCTTCCAAATAAAGATTTTGGTACGTAGAACACTAAAACGCTTTGAAGATACCGCCTAGTCGAGCGAGCGCGTCTGAACACGCATGAATGCTCTAGGCTACTGTTCGAGCGTTTAAGCGTCATTTACGCTAAAATTCACTAAATGAATGAGAAATTCTTTGTTTAATAGAGCATTCTATGTCGTTACCGCCGAAAGACGGTTAGAATGCTCTTAAGCTTCCCCACTCTGGTTAAAATCACGTGATTTTTTCAGAGCAAGGGGTAGAATCAGCATTCGCTCGCTTGGTGTAAATGTACAGGTGGTGAACGGTTTCGTGCAGCTTGGGCCACAAGATGCATTTTGTTCTCGGATCGGCTCAACTCACGATTCATCTCCTATTCAGAAGCCTCCTCGAGTGGAAGGCTACCCCGGGTAAGACTCCTGTGTCTCAGGCCTCAGATCTGGTGGACCGATTTCTCCCGGCGGGATTACACCCCGGCGCCACTGGACGGTTTGCACACCGGTCGGCGAAGCCAATCGGTTGTGCATTCTGACTAATTGCTGAAGGAGTCTGGAGACTATGGAAATAAGCACCCCCTAAGCAGCGAGGGTGTGTCATGCCACTCTTGAAATGACCTTGGGCCACTCCCAGAATGCCCAGGTCCGCGATAAATTCAAACTGAATTACCGCTGTAATACAACAGGTAGAGGTCGCGCTAGCGACTTCGCACTCGTAACCAGTCGAAGACCGGAGTAATCTGGTCGCAACTGGAAGTAAGGGCGTGAGTGTATACCCGCTGGGTAACATTCCTGGCTATCTCGCGAATAAGGGTTGGCCTCTTAGGGGCATGTGGCGGAGCTTGACGGTGGATTGTTTTTTCCTAAGTCTTCTGCGTTCACTTCACGGGAAATAGAACGATTACTTCGTTAACACTTCCTGAGGTGACGGGTTCGCCCGTTGTAATCGACAAATCGACTACTGGTGTAAATGTACAGTAACAGTAGGTTACAGTAGGACACGCTCAACGCGTGTCAAACTTTTATTTATCCGTCAAGTGTTTTAAATTTACCACAAAAAAAAAACACAAAAAAAAAAGGTTTTTCAAAAATATATTTTTTTTTGTTTTTTCCAAAAACTTAACTTTAAAGTTGCTTACTTGGTCGTACTGATTCACCCACTTCAATGATGTCACTAATTAAAAACTTACCCTGTATAATGAATGCGTATATCATCATCATGTAAGCTAATACTATCAAAGCGACGTCAAAAAAATAACACGGATTTCGCATAACAACAGGAATAGAGGAGAATATTTGAGAACAAGTGGAAAGGCGATACTTGAGAACGTTCCTGGAGGCTGAGAGGATAGGTTCAATTAAGTGGCAATATGAGATCCACTCGATCAACATTATCAGAGGAAATTGCGTCGCTACCGCGCGACAAATTCTCTAGGATGTGTCTTTGATAAACGGATATTACCGAGTGAATAATTACTTTTCCTAAATTGGGGAAGTATGGTGATCGTTTACACGACTGCCCAACAAAAAAGGTGGGTAATGTTCAGGGTTCATATATGTATGTTTTCCGTTCCTTTATTCCACCATAACTTCTAAACACTTGAAGCGATTTAGACGTGTGTAGCATTGTTACAATCGTTGTCATAGGATGCCTTAAATGTCCAAATATCAAAAAAGTAACTACTTGCAGACAACTGTCTTATTGTCCAAATATCCAAATGTCAATAAATTGACATAAATATATAGTGTTTAGTGTCAAATGAAAGGTCTGTTTGACTGCATTTCGGAAATACAGATAAATACATAAACCACAATATTTCATAAAAAATATTTATAAATATGTATGTTTGAGCCAGATTTTGGATACATTCTAATGATGCATTGTATTAACCGTAGAAGCGAAATCCGAAAACGATAATCGTTGTCACCCGTATTTACGGTAGCTGCATATACGATGAAGTGAGCTGTCATTCGCGTACGCGTCGAATCGGTCATATCGAGGGTAGCTCTCTCGGTTCTTTTGCGGCAGAAATAAGTTTGGTTACGATATTATTTTAAAAAATAAGCCACACCATGTACAATTTGTACTTGATAAAATCCTCGAATATCACGGACACAGTGTACTGCACCTACCGCCCTACCATCCAGAACTAAACCCAATAGAGTTACTGTGGGGTATTATTAAAGGTAAGGTTGCATCACAAAATGTTAAGTTTAACTTGTTAAATGTGGAAGAATTATTTAGAAAAGAAGCAGAGTCTATTACCCTTGACATGTTTAGTGACGTGTTTAAGACGAGAGAACACGAGGAAAAATATGTTAAACTAGAACCAAAAATGGATAATTTCACTGACACACTTATAATAACACTAGGAAATTCCGACTGCGACACATCAAGTTCTTCGAGCGATGGAAGTTTGAGTGGGGTAGAAGATTTAACTTACGATTCTGGTTAGAAGCATTATTAATTATAATACATCAGGTTATTAATACAACAACATTAGAGTGAATTTTAAATAAATGAATTTTATTACATTCATTAGATATGTTAGTATTCTGGTATTCTGTGGTATTGTGGTATTCGTGGTATTCTGTATATTCGTGGTATTCTCTTTATCCTTTTTATCTCAGGTACATTTTTATTGAAAGTTTTCTGTTATTTTTATCATAGTATTTTTACAATACTATGATATGAAAAGTACTATTATTGTGCATTCACGTTCAGTATGTGTACATTAGATATGTATTTACATTAAATAAATATATTTGAAACGTGTTAATGTTTGTTTAATGGGGCAACGCACTTAGTTGGGCGATTCGTAATTAGGTCAATCGGTCATTAAGGATCATTAAATAACTAGACTTATTAAAAAGTTATTACGGTAATTATATAAGGTTATATTTGTAATATATAATATAATATCCACCTATATATAGGTAGATATTTTAAAATTATTGCATTTATTTTGAAACATACTGTATAGTGATATTGCATTAGTGTGAGTACTGTGAACGTGCCAGCTCTTATTGCGGGACCTGTAACGGCAGTCGTGGTTTTTATACTTTTTAATATATTTGCTTGACGTATAAATCGTTTGTCGTATACTACAGTGAATTATTTTTCGTTTTAAAGTAGTTATTGAACAAAAAACAAAAAAAAATAGTACCGAATGCTCGCTGGAAAGGTTTACTGCTTTATTTTTGTATAACTCTTTGTAAATTAAAACAAAACGGTTTAATGCTGATGTTTGTCTTATTAAATGTTTTATTAAAATGTTTTAATGAATTTTGAATCATAAACTCTGAATAAACCCTTCGATCGGTGTTTAAAGTCCCCGGAAAAGAGACACATTTGCGCAGTGTCAATAATCTGGTGGTCGAGTAACAATTTTTCGGATATCAGCGTTGGAAATTCGGCAGTAAATTGATATAGTTTATTTTCTGAAATATTGGTTCACGGAAAAAGTTTGTGGCGTTTTTCCCAATAGATGGCGTCAGATACGCATAACTTTAGTAACACTAATTTAATCACGTCATTGCTATTGCAATGACGAGGCTATCTAATTTCGAGGCAAAAATCTCTATGCAAATGCAAAAATAAACGCTGATGTCGCCACGACTCAATCGTGTCATCCGTGTCCCGGTCGTCATCCCATTTATGGGACTATTGACGATGTCGTCTACAATCACAATCATATCATACCTGCAGAGGTCAGGTGGGAGAAGTGTCCATTTGTTGCTAGTGTTATTCTCACATTGAACCACTGACCTTTAAATAATTTAATCATGAACAATGTATGTTTATTAACCATAGATGTAATAACTACAGCGAAACCCCTCCGGTTCTTAAGGAACTTACAAAAAAAAAACAATAATACGGGAAACAGATAATACTGGAAAGACACATGTGCCTCCAAAGACACCATGTGGATCCTCTTAATCTTCATGTTGTCTTCTTCCAAATTGTTTCACATTGATTAAAAATTGTTTTTGCGTGTCGTTATAACTTCATGGGAGTTTCCAAAAAAACAATAAAGTCGATATTCCGCTGGCCAGCCATTTTCGAGAATCTGTGACGGTATTGGCCGATCGCAGTGTGACGGTGCTTCGTCGTGACGTCATGATAATTTCTTGATAACTAGAACTGTCCAAAGTAGAAAGTGTTTTGCGAATTTCATAACAGTATTGACCGCGCCCATACGCCAATTTCACAAATCAATTGATTAAAGTACAACTAGAGCTGTAAACTATAACAGGCGAACCCGTCACCTCGAGAAGTTTTAACGATATTTGATCGTTCTGTCTCCCGTGAGGTGAGCGTAGAAGACTTAGCGACACGCGAGCCCTTACTTCCAATTGCGACCAGATTACCCCAGTCTCTCGATCGGTTACAGGTTCCAGGTCGCGCGGACCTCTCCCTTACATAGCGGTGATTACAGAATCTATTGCGGACCACTGAATCCTTTGCCCGTCTGTTCATCCGGTATCGAATAGCTGTTTGACCGTTTTAAAAGCAGTTGCCATAAGTAACCTTATGGCAACTACCTCCGCTCTTTGGGAAACAAAGCCCTTTCCAGACTTTCCCGAAAAGTCTTGGGGAGACACAACCGATTTTTTGCGTTTATTTAGGATTAATTCGGGACCATATACAATAAACGATACATGCGGGAAAACGAAGATTTGATGATCGATGTATCGAGATTTGACTGTATATACATGGTGTTATTATTGTTATTACTTTTCAATTTACAGTGAAATTGTTCTTATGCGGTCGAGAAGATGCTCATTTTGGAGAACTAGAACTGCTAATCCTCCCCTGAATATAAAGCTGAATCCATATTCGTCACACACTTCAGTGGCCTTGATGTAAACAGAATCCTTACTGAAATAATATTTTATTTCCCGGATAAGCCTCACGTCGCCGTTCTGCGATTGGCAAAATTCGCCCCTGCCGCAAATCTCCCGAGGGGATGCTTTGCGCGCATCTCTCACTCATACAATATGGAGAAAAAATGGCACCTACCCGCAAAAGAGGCATTTTTCGACGTGTACAAAATTGCCAAACATTTCAACCATTATAATATTTGACAGTTTGACAGAGATATCAGGGTGGTCGCGAAAGGTTGTATATTCCATACGCTTTCATGTTTATTTTTATACTTATAAAGCTGCTCAACGATAATGTTATGCGAAATAGAAATATCAATTTACGGACGAATGGTTTAAGACATGGCAAAAAAATTAAAAACATGTACTCTAGGGTGGATCGTTTTTTTTTCTTCAGAATTTCAAAACCTCTCTTTACGGAAAAGATGTGCTATGGTATATAGATCAAGAGAAAAATAAATTGGTTAAGTACTACCGCAAGGGGGATGCACTTTAGGTGTTCGAGCCTATTATGGTAAAATTAAAGGTGATTTATGTTACAGCAAAACAGGTATTTAGTATTTTATAATGTTTATATGAGAGGGGGAGCTAATGGACCCTTGCTGAGTTGACCACGAAGAGCCATTCTGTTCAGGGTTGGTCACACTCACGGTTCAACACCCATCCGGCGGCCTCCACGCATGAAGTGCGAGCCTGGGTAGGACTCTGGCCTTAGGGCTAGTTTCCCTTAGGAATCAACCTTCTGGCGCTCCGTGCGGCGTAAGCCAATCGACTGAGCACTCTGACTAACAGTCGGGGGAAGCAGCATTGTTCCCTATAGAGCGGGGGTGGTTGCGTACCTTACGGTGACTGCTCTTGAAATGTTCACCCAGGATCGGCTACCCGATCCTGGGTGAACATCCGGGCAAAGGATGCCGTGGTCCGCGATAGATTCGGTATACACCGTTTCACCGATTCGTAAGGGAGAGGACCGCGCAAGCGACCTCGAACTCGTAACCAGTCGAGAGACCGGAGTAATCTGATCGCAATTGAAAGCAAGGGCGTGAGTGTAAGCCCGCTGGGTAACACTCCTGGCTATCTCGCGGTTAAGGCGTTGGCCTCTTGCGGGCATGTGGCGGAGCTTTTCGGTGGATTGTTTTGTTCAAGTCTTCTGCGTTCACTTCACGGGAGAGATAACGAGTAATCGTTAAAACTTCCTGAGGTGACGGGTTCGCCTGTTGTAGTTGACAACTCTATATGTTTATATGAGAGGACACAATACTTGTAGCCATTCGGTTACAATGAAAAACTTCAAACCCTTCTACCAGCATCTTTTTATAATTAAATCAAGAAAAAAACCTAAAAAATCGTCGAAATTACAGTGACGATAATCACGTTTGGTGTTGAAAACTGGCATGAGGTTTCGTGATTCCAGGCGGTTTCATATAAACCTATCTCCATATGGTACGCAGACACCAGCAGATGTTTTTGTGACAATTTTGAGCATTCCTTCTGTAGGGTAGTATGAGAGGGAAAACCCTTGATAGTAGGTGTTATGGAATTTTTCCATGTGGTCGGGTCGTATCACGTGGGAAAGACTTCAGACCTACCGCTTCCGCCTTTTGAAGGGGTGGCAGGATAAAACGGGACACGGAAAAACTGGAATTGCCTTTATATCTGTTTGTAGTAGCATTAATTTTATAAAATCAATGGTAGTAGTAATGCTGCTCTATAGGTTTAGCAAACAGATTCGACAGGGCGGGGAGGGGAAGCTGCTATGTAACGTTTGACGTGGAACGTCTTTAAAATCAGATCGAAAGATAGGGGTACTCGCAACGGGCTAACCCGTCAACCCAGGGATCTTTAACGATATCAGGTCGTTCTATCTCCCATGCATTGAACGTGAGGATCAAGCGGACAAAGATGTCTTCTGTATAGTTTTACCGACGAGCCCATGAGAGTCCAACGCCTTACCGCGAGACACTGGGAAGTGAACCTAGTGGGCCAACCTTACGACCTCACTAACAGATTTGGCCTGATTTGTCCGTCCTCTAGTCTGGTCACGGATTCGAGGTCGCTTGCGCGGCTTCTACGTAACGGTAGCGTTTATTCAGTTTGATTATATCGCGGGCCAGGAGCTAATGGGCCCTTGCTGAGTTGGCCACACTCACGGGTCAACACCCATCCGGCGGCCTCCACTAATGAAGTGCGAGCCTGGGCAGGACTCTGGCCTTAGGGCTAGTTTCCCCTAGGAATCAAACGTCTTTCTTTTGTAGTTACTCATTCTATAAAAACATATATATTTGTATTACTTGTAATCCTTGTCAATCATCTGTTAATACCAGTTTCACATATGGGGTAAGTATTACCATGTTAATATTTGCCCCGGTCAATTTGTTACTTTTAGC
This sequence comes from Micropterix aruncella, assembly GCA_944548615.1. Taxonomy (NCBI): domain Eukaryota; kingdom Metazoa; phylum Arthropoda; class Insecta; order Lepidoptera; family Micropterigidae; genus Micropterix; species Micropterix aruncella. The sequence goes on from OX155973.1 coordinate 16,881,296, forward strand.
CCCAAGGCAGCTTTTTTTTCTTAAATAACGCATTGTACAGTATTACTGCCACTAAAATACTACCGTCGTTTTTATCAATACTACAGTCTATTGGGTGAATAACTCTCGGGACCGGAGAAATACCGGAGAAATTTGCATATCCTTTCACTTCTATATAATGTCCTACACAACCCTACATCTCCCTCCTACCTCAACGAGGCTTTTACCGGGTTAGGAAGTCATGGTCTCCCACTTCGTTCAAGTCAGAATAATATCCTACGTATCCCAAAACACAATACCACTTGTTTTTCCTACTCCTTCTCCGTACATGCAGCTCGACTGTGGAATCAGCTTCCTTTAACTATTCGAGGCGCTAGCTCGCTGTTCACCTTTAAGCAATCATTGAAAAAGCACTTCCTTTCACAATAAATATTAATCATAAATTCTAACCTTTCCGTTATCCCCTCCCTTTCCTTACCTTATTTTGGCAGTTTATTTATTTACTTATTTATTTATTTATTTATTTGTTAATATATCAAAATATGTATTTATATACATATACATACATATAATATGTCCAACTCAAAAATTTATTTATATATTTAGTTTTTACTTCAGATACACACACAATGTATATTATATGCTATAATTTCAAATTTAATTTTAAGCTATAATTTTGTTGCCTACTCTTCTTTTCACACCAGCATGTTGGTTGACTGGAAGATATTGCTGTAGTGTAGCAATAAGTCCGCCATTGTACCTTATTTTTATTGTGCAATAAAGAGATTTTCATTCATTCATTCATTCAATAACTCTGCCCTGAGTCAAATTATTGCAAACCACGAAAAGTTTGTTTGCCTGTCAATCCGAGCTCTCTGCACACAACTCCCACATGCAACGTTCGGTCGGCAACTGACGGATCGAGACACGTTCGTACACGGCGTAAATAGTGCATAAAGACCGAGTAAAATAAATGTAACGCGTATCGTTTGGCGGGAATAAATAAGTTAAATCTTACCCCCGTTAGCGCCAGCCCCCCTCTCCCCTATATCAAACCGTTTCGTCAGCGCATGCCGATAAATCAACTCACTATCTCAATTTTCACCGACTTGATTTACAAATAACATGATTTCATATTGTAAACCAATACGTACCAAAATAATATATAGCCTATAGCACTCTTCGAAAATCGACCTTTCCATTTCAGAGATAACCCCCTACATACAAACTTACAAACTTACAAACATTACTTCTTTATTATATTAGTGTAGAATTTAAAAAAAAACAATTTATGCACAAATTGCGGACTTACCGCTATAGCGATATCTTACAGTCAATCATTTGTGATCGGGTGGCCCACGGATCGATTCATGGATAGACAGCGTGAGGTCGACCACTACCCCCGCTGTTATAGGAAATATACATCTCTTCAGACCCCCCCCCCCCCTGGATATTAGCCGGATGGCAACGTACCTAAACCGAACAGTGCAACAACCGCCTGGCTCCGCCTGAGGTATTCCCCCGTATCAACGATATTCTGTTCGCCTCCGACTGAAGGATTGCAGCCGTGGCAGAAGCTCACAGCGGCTCTGACAGGTTCTCCCTCTACGATGAGGTGTGGCCAACTTAACTTATCTTGCACGGAGCCTTTAGTACCCGAAGTCCCTGGTAAGAAACGAAGTAAGGATCGCTAACAGCAGCCACATTAGGAACACTCGCGAGATTGAGTCACTTTTAGCGATTAAAAAGTCATAAATAACCGTTTTATATGGCAATATAAGAACACTCTCGCCATCGCTATCGCACTGTGAAAACCTTTCTCTCGCTTTCCTATCTATATTCGAATCATCGACTGTAGAAACTCGACTAGATCGCAGTATCATATAATAAAATTTTCTACACTTTCTGGAAATGAATTTAAATACACAAAAACCGAAAAACAGATTTTAATTTTTAAAAAAACATTTAATAAAATTAAAAAAAAACTACAATAATTGATTATTAAAATATAATAATTGCTCAAATTAATCTAATTAAATATCAAGAATTCTAATAAAGTTGAAAGTTCAAAGTTTATTTATTCCTAAAACCCTGCAAGGGTATAGAACTTACAATTAATACATACATTATTTATAATTCTTATTTTGATCATATATAGGGCAAAACGAAAACTATTATTACATTATAAATCTGAATGCCAATAAACTATACAAAATTAACCATTACATTTTGTATAAATATTAAAATTAAAATTAAAATGAGAATAAAAAAATATCTAAAACAGAATTAAGAAGTATCTAAACCAGAAATACCAAATCCACGACAAGTTACCAAAAAAAATGTATGGAATGGAAAGAAAAATCAATTGAATAATGTTGCAGAAAAAAATTAAAATATCAATAATCAAAGTATAAATATAAAAATAAAAGCAGTATTTCTAAACCATGTCACAAAATCAATGAATAAATTATCTACAAAATGAAATGTTAAAAATAAGATTAAAATAGAAAAGTCTAAAAAATAGAACAAATTTAAGTCGTCGATTGTGAATATAAAAACCTCGATTAAATAAGTTGGCAAATTATAGCGGCATTTACTGGATCTCCGCGCGGTCGCACAAAAACGTCGCGCCGAGATTCGAGATGTGTATTTTTCAATTTTAATGACTTTTTTTAACTTTCTTTTTCGATGACACATCTACAGACCAAGAGCTTTTTAGACACCTCAACCAAATTTTTACACCTAGCCGTTCTCTCAATATGGCCGTTACAGGAAAAAAAGATGTTTCAAATTAATATATAGATTGTCCGTTACATTTCAAGGTCAAACTGTATTAATTTATTGTTGTTTTACTTTTTCATAAAAATTGAGCGAAAAATCTTCACGGTTTTATGGCGTTTTAATGTTAGGTTGTACAAATTTGATAAATAAAATTTTAAAAAATATATTGTTTACTTAAGAATCTCTATGTAACAAAAATTGGTGTTTCTCCCCTCGGTGCTTGTAAGTATAACCAGACTGCTAGATGAGCTCACTCTGGTAGAGCAGGACACATATAACTGCCCATGTGAGAAACAGTTCTCTCTCAAGTCGATTCCTGCCGCCTTCAGTGACTAACCCTTGGAACTTATTGATGGTCGTAGCAATGCATCATGCATTTGTACCTTTGATATCCCAGACCTACTCCATTTTGCCTCTTCGAATGATTTAAGTAAAGTGTATGATGACTGCAGCGTTGTTGTTCTTGGGGGTCAGAAAGGCTCGCTCGCACAACCAGTCCATAGATTTCTGCTTAATATCAGCTGCTTAAGTAGCCAGTTTCAGACACTTTCATTACGCACATTAATTGACTCCCGTATTCATATCATTAGGCAATATTTAACAAGTCTCCTTCTCTCCCCTTCATGTGTAGGTATTATATATTTCCTTCCTCATTACATTCCCAAACTTATCTGCCTCCCCTCGTATGTTTATCAAACGATATTATTGTACATTTAAAATGGGGGTGATTTGCGCGCTTCCATAAGGCTAAGTGCTGCCATTGCGAGTTGAAACAACAAATGAGGTGTTTTTTTCACAGTCAAACGAGCTGACCCAGATACGCGACCAAAGCAAGCCGTTTCGTTTCACGTGCACGAAATAAACGGACAAGTCAGAGAAAATATGTTTTCATCCCATCTATTCGAAAAGGACAACTTGGTTCGCCTTTAAGTGCGCCCAAAAGTGGTGTTTTCTATAGAAAACTTTATAAGTGCGCCGCAATTATCTTTGCGGCGCACTTTTTAAATTTGGAACATCTTAGTCTTCAGCGCCGAAGAAATCGAACGCAAATATTGTTTGAATAAAGACTGGCTGGTACGACGGCCCCTAGTCGCGCCGCCGGCTGAATAAAAAAAAACAAATGAAATTAAAAACGCGCGAACGTCAATTGTTTTTGTCGTTGTTATTTTCTCATAGAGGGTGATGAAAAGTAGAGTGTATCACTCGGGCGCAAAATATTTTTGGCTCGGGCGCTTTTTTGAATCCCTCGCTACTTTCAGGATTCTACTAAAGAATCACTCGCTACGCTCGGGATTCTACTCTAGAATCCCTCACTTCGCTCTGGATTCCAAAAAGCGCCCTCGCCGTAAAAATATTATTTTCTCCCTTGTGATTCAAACTACTATTCTGTTGAAAAATAAATTAACAGTAAAAGCACATTTTTAAAAACAAGCTTTTATTAAAATGCTCTGTCCCGAGCCAACTCTGGGTGCAGCAGCCACGTCAAAGTGGAACTATGAACAGGCTCTCATAATTGAATGCTATACAGAATTTCGTGTTTGTGCTGTTGACCGTCGAGGCGTCCCTTCGTTGGAAGCCAACCCTGGGTGCAACAGCACTGTCGCGGTGAAACTTAGAACGAGCTATCATAATTGAGTGCGTATACAAAATTTCGTTTCTGTGCTGATGACCGTTGAGGAGTCTCCTCCTCGGAAGCCAACCCTGGGTGCAGCAGACATGCCATGGTGGAAATTAGAACGGGCTATAATAATTGAATGCGCATACAAAATTGCGTCATTGTGCCGTGGAAGAGTATCCTCGTCGGGAGCCGATCCTGGGTGTAGAATCAGGTCATGTATTCTAAGTGGTCATGTAGAAATTATAATATATTTATAGTCGTAAATAGCTTTGCGCAGTTGTGGCATTAGGGTGTCAATGATAAATCATATTTATCGTAACTGCCAGAGCGCACTTACGTTTTAATTAAGTGTAATTGATTTACGGCCTAAATAAAAACTGTGGCTAAACGCGACGCTAGAGTCAATATAATTAAATTAAAATAAAACACACTCACCGTCTACATTGTAGGAGTAATCGCGCCTGAATGTTTTTGAAATCAGATTAAAGCCTGCATGTCTAAGGGAATAAGCAGCTTTTTGGAGACTACATTATAAATTCGTTTCTTATCAAGGGCATCGCCGAGAAACTTTTTTTAATTAGTGCTATTTTTTCCAAAAAGATCATGAAACGAAAGTTCTTAAGATGTGGTCGTTCCCAGGTATCATGTCACATTAAGCTTGCGATCTGAGCAGATTGAATTGAAATACTTAAGATTCACTAACCCATATGATTTATTTACTATTCGAAATCTATGGAACCCGAAAGAATATTCTCTCCATCGCGATAGAAAGGACAAGTAATTGAGATAAGTAAATATACCGAAGAGGGTAGTTTGCTCAAGCGAATGATTAGATTCAAGGGGGATATCTTTTATATATACGTATATACATAACGAAAGTACCATATATCTATATAACTGAAAAACGGGCAATTGAGGCCCAATGAGGTTTTGACATTTAAAATAAAAGCTTACATAGAAAGTATGCCTTCTATAATAAATAAAAACAAAATCATCCGTGTCACCCCAAAACCTATTTCACTAAAACCGGAATGAAAATTTAACTAATATATATATATATATATATATATATATATATATATATATATATATATATATATATATATATATATATATATATATATATATATATATATATATATATATATATATATATATATATATATATATATATATATATATATATATATATATATATATATATATATATATATATATATATATATATATATATATATATATATATATATATATATATATATATATATATATATATATATATATATGTATATATATTTAATAGCTGGCTGATAGCGAGCCCAGCAATCGTATATCGTCCTCTTAAAGAGCGGATATATTCGAATTTCAAATCGAATTTTCGAAATGTCATTCCGCATTTAAGAGTCGATTGATTGTGATTTTTTTCATTGTTTTTGCTTAAATTTGTCTTTAATAAAGACATTTTATTTTGGTTTGCAAAAGGATACGCTTTGTTTTTGAGATGTGGATGAAGGGCGATCGTTCGCTAGCGATAAAGGGATCCCATTAAACCTACAGTGTACCGTCGAAAGTGGTACTCATCCAAAAATACATCTCGTTTAAACAATAAGCATTTCCCAGTCCAGTCCGGGAAAACCTTCCAGCTATGTAAGTGGCTTTTATTATTTTTATTTTTTCATCAAAGTGTCATCCTTTAAACGAATTCTTTAAAAAAAGATTTTACAAAAAACCAATCAAATATATATATATATATATATATATATATATATATATATATATATATATATATATATATATATATATATATATATATATATATATATATATATATATATATATATATATATATATATATATATATATATATATATATATATATATATATATATATATATATATATATATATATATATATATATATATATATATATATATATATATATATATATATATATATATATATATATATATATATATATATATATATATATATATATATATATATATATATAATATTTGATAATATTTGATGGGTTTTTTGTAAAATTTCTCTTTTTAAGAATTCGTTTAAAGGATGACACTTTGATGAAAAAATAACAATAATAAAAGCCACTTACATAGCTGAAAGGTTTTCCCGGACTAGATTGGGAAATGCTTATTTTAAATGAGATGTATGCCTGGATGAGCACCACTTTCGACAGTGCAATGTAGGTTTAATGGGATCCCTTTATCGCTAGCGAACGATCGCCCTTCATCCACATCTCAAAAACAAAGCGTATCCTTTTGCAAACCAAAATAAAATGTTTTTAAAATGCTGATAGCGAGCCCAGCAATATTATATCGTCCTTTTAAAGAGTGGATATATTCGAATTTCAAATCGAATTTTCGGTTTGTCATTCCGCATTTCGATTCATTGTGATTTTTTTCAATGTTTTTGCTTTAATTTGTCTTTAATAAAGACATTTTATTTTGGTTTGCAAAAGGATACGCTCCTTTAAACGAATTCTTAAAAAAAGAAATTATATATATATATATATATATATATATATATATATATATATATATATATATATATATATATATATAAATATATATATATATATATATATATATATATATATATATATATATATATATATATATATATATATATATATATATATATATATATATATATATATATATAATATACCTTTTTGCAGTAATAAACAATTGACGTCAAACAATATAGAATCTTTGAGAGGGGTTCATAGAGTTTGATAACAAAGAAACGACATCTTAATTTTATTTATGAAATAATTATTTGTTGATAAAAGGGAGTGGGCATTTTGGGCCCACTTTTCCAATCGGTGTAATTCATAAACAATGAAAATATCCCTTTATGTAAAACATTTATTACTAAAATGACTTGAATTATGAGCCGTTTCTAATTTATATTCTTATAAATATTGCTAATTACCTCTATCCTCTAGGGCACCCAACATGTCAGGCTTTGTACTTTTTTAACAACCATTTTAACGAAAACCGTTGCAGAATACCCGAAACGATAAACTACATACGCTGTGTAAGTACAAACTGTATGTTTCTAAGAATGCTCGATTTTGTCAGCAGTATATAGAGGATAAATACTGGGATATGTTGCTTGAACTCTGTAATGTGTCTCATGATTTAATTCCTGCTCTTTTTTCTGACGTATATAATATACTAAGGTCAGCTGTTTAACATGGTGCGCTCAGTGACCATATATCATACATCAAATAATATTGTGGCGTCTTCACCACAACAGTTTGTAAACCCCAGAGACTGGCCCGCTAAACAATGTTGTCATTCGCAAAGGCAGAAATGTTGCCATTTGCAAAGGTAGATAATGTTGCCAGCGGAAGTACACGCAGACAGAGCGGACCAGGGTTGGATTTCGTAGTATAATTATACTATTTGTACCCTAATTTCATAATGTGTAGTATATAGTATCGTAATGCCAGTATACTACACGAAAATACCATAATTTTGCCTTCAGGTCGACCGGCTTGTTTTATTAGTTGAGTCATTTTGCTTTTTATTATTATAACCCTACAAAGGAATTTCTGTCTGTATGGAAACATCGAATCGGGCAATGATAAGCTCTGGAATTCCCCTCGTAATGTTTTACTATTCTTGTCATAATATAGATGTATTTTATGTATGCGTGTGCGTTAGGCAATGATAATTGATATGGCATAGCGATATTTTCGAGTACCACCTTCCTACGAATTACTGCAAGCCGCAACCTCGCACGAATATTTGAAGTTTGACAAAATTTGGAAGAGATTTCAACATTTTCGTCAGATAAAGGACATTATTAGAGGTGTGTTGTGTGTGTTGTTTCTTGTGCTTTGACAATTTTGATAATATATATTTGTGGTAGTAATTTTTAATGATGAATGAAAGCGAGGACGAAGGAATGGCTGGTGTTTCAACACCAAAGAAGAAACGCGTTGAAAAAGGAGATTGTAAATATTTGTAATTGTAAATATTTCTAATATATGCAATTTTGATTAAAAAAACGAATGCAATTTTGATTTAATTCAATACAGAATCGGCAATTAACGAAACGTAGTATAATTTTAGGCAAGTAGTACATTTTTAAGTTCCATAGACATTAATTTTCTAAGGGCCTGAATCCAACCCTGGAGCGGACAGACGGTTCCCTCATTCAGTTCGTAATAAACCTTCTTACGGAGCACACACTGCGTTTCAATACCGGCTGCGCCTACCGCGCCCGTGCGCCTTCGACGGCCACGGGGCGCGGCACTCGCGATTCAATCATAAATTTATGTGATTAGGTCCACAGGGCCTAATCCTACAATATATTTAAAAAAAAGTAATTGTCATGGAGGTTTTCGTGTAATTACCCATACATTATAAATAGGATAGAAAACGAATGTCATTTATAATGTCAAACAACCGCGATAGTCTTCGATTTTATATTACCCATACATATTCATAAAAGATTCCGAACTACAAAACTCCGAAGTCACTCATAATTGAGGTTAGTTGTAGTAGTCATAAATACTATATACAAATAGATCTTTTAAATGGTAAATAATTTATTTTTATTGGAGAGGTGGGCCCAGCGCCATACGTTTTTGCCCGTTGTCCTTTCGATTTTTCGCCTTCATAGTAGTCCCCGTTAGATATAGTGCAGAATTAATTCATCTGAATATTAATATCATACATCCTATCACAACCCCCCTATCCCCAACCTAGCGCCACATTTAACCCTCGAAAATCGAAATCGAAATCGACTTAAACTTCGACGTTTTCGACTTTTTGAATTTTGTGTCTGCTGTTGACCGTTGAGGAGTTCCCTCGTCGGGAGCCAACCCAGGGTACATCAGCCATATTTTTTATTTTTAATTAATTTATTTATTTAAATCCAAAATAAAAATTTACAATGTTGACACAAATAACACAGTGTAAAAAAGAGCAAATACTTAGTCATTGTTTGTGAAGCAAAGAAATTACAGATTTGATGGATTTTATCAGCTCCACTAGACTACAGTCTGTTCTGGAGTGATACCACACTTATATTTGTTACATAGTACAATTTTTTATAAATTTTCGGTTAAAATAAAAAAAAATAGCAACATAATTAAGAAAATTTGAAGAAAAAGACATCTAATATTAGTTAAAAGGATAAAAGGGTAATTACCTACATAGGCATTATAATATATAGATATATTTATATATAAATACACACTTATACATATAAAATATATATATACACATACACACACATACATATATACAAAATGTATCTACCTATATTCAATATATATTGTATATATACTTACATAATAATATATAAATAAACAAAAATAAATAATTGCAAAAAAAAATCTTTTTTATTATTTTAAGACACAATTTCCATGAGCTGCCTTTCGCATTCGCCTCTACTTTTTCCACGTAACCATTTTGTGACCTCAGCTTTGAAAGCGGTACTGGTTCTCAGCTTCTGCCCTTCGGTGAGTGTCGCAAGGAATGCATCATACATTCGAGGGGCCAGAAACAAATAATGTCTCTGGGCAAACCTTGTGTTCGTCCGAATTTGCTTCTGGGTTTGCTTTTTTCTTGTGTCGTGTTTGTGATCTCGGCTGGAATGCCGATCTGTGTCGTGGTGAAAATAAGTGACAATCGATTTTATGTACAGCTGTCTGATATCAAGTATCTGGAAGTCATTGAAAAGTAAATCGGATGGGTAGCGATACGGTTTTCTGTTTATAACTCTCACTACCGCTTTTTGAGCTTTTACTAGTGGGTCTAGGTGCAGTTTAGCCGCACCGCCCCAACCGATATTGCCATACATCATAAGTGACTGTGCCAAAGCACAATATGGTGAAACTTGGAGGTTGCTATCATAAATGAATGCGTATACAAAATTTTGGGTTTCTGCTGTTGATCGTTGAGGAGTTCCCTCGTCGGGAGCCAACCCTGGGTGAACCGATTTCAACCACAATCTTTTCAGCTCATGCCATGATCAAATGATGCCTGCATGCCAAATTTCAGCTCAATCGGATGAAGCGTTTGGGCGCTATCGTGGAGGAATACACACAGATACACAGT